>JASANE010007560.1:0-20562 GCA_030248225.1 Trileptium ribeirensis
CAGTTATACCAATGGTGTAAATATTTATAGTCAATTCGAAATTTGCACAATTTTGTTGACGTGCAAGACAAATATTGCCTTTGATTATCCATTGGGCATTATTTTAAAAACAATACTTGTTTAAATATGAACAATTAGTTTCAAAAATCATGTTAATGCTGAGCGATATAAAAATCTCTACTATCAAGAGTTTATTAGAGAAAAATTTGCAGAAGAGTATGACACTCGGCCATGCTCATGAATATTCCCTTATAGGCTGATTGTGGTAGTTTTTAAGCTTAACCTTCCCAAAAATTCTAGCGGGTACACCCCAAAGTTATTTGGGCGTATTGGCCTACCTCCAAGGTTCCTTGGTGGGGTAGAAACTACAAGGACCCCAACAATCCAACAACCAATCAGATTCGAGCAGCAGCATTAGTCTCCAATGATTACCCCTGCTGTTCGAACCTGATTAGTTGTTGAAGACCTAATAGTTGCTGCCTCCCTCCCAAAGTACATTGGGTTTAGTCCGAAAAACGACCACATCATCGTATAGGGGAATATACGTAAGCATGGCAGAATGCAATACTCTTCAACATAATTTTTAATATGGACTCTTGGCATTATGTATCAAATGTAACTGTATTCTTGCAAACGATTTTTTTATAAATAATATTTCTCTGGACGTCATTTAGCATTATATAGTCATCCCAGCAGAAATCGTGCAATAACGGATTCAGAATAATGCACTCCAATAGGATCCTTGTTATCCTTCTGCTAACACCATTCATGTATGAAAATCAGGTGCCTAATAGACAGATCTTCAAACTGTATGGCGGTGATATATTTAAATTAGTAAAATACTTTCATATTATAAGTTACTTGATAAGTTAAATAGATAGAGGCACGGCTAACCATACGGGCGGAAATTCAGAATAATGCACTCCAATAGGATCCTTGTTATCCTTCTGCTAACACCATTCATGTATGAAAATCAGGTGCCTAATAGACAGATCTTCAAACTGTATGGCGGTGATATATTTAAATTAGTAAAATACTTTCATATTATAAGTTACTTGATAAGTTAAATAGATAGAGGCACGGCTAACCATACGGGCGGAAATGAACAGCACAATGTCTAAAGCTTTATGTTTTGTCGAGATATTTTAGGTTAAAATGAAGTAATCACTCGTACTCCACACATCTGACGCCATTCCTAAGCTGTAGATGATCAATAATATTCAATAGGGCACGACATTACAGCATAGATGTCGAGGATCCATCGGCTTGGGGAGAGGTATATGGTATCGAAACGGATGTATTCCGGGCGAGTGGGGTAAATTTAGTAATTTTTAAGAACTAAAAATCCACCAATTTTTAATCAATTTTAGGTAAATCCTTCCCGTAATTTCCCTTATTTTTACCAATATTGGCCTAATGTTTGCTACTTTTTGCGACATTTTTTCCAATTTTCAAAAAAATTGATCCGCTTCGGTGCGCAATAGCGTAAAGCTGAGAGAGCGCGGAAGCTTCAGGGGAATGTAAGCGGTAAATGTGGCTTTGGTTTGACGGCCGACTCTTAGGGTGAACCCCATACCCCATATTAACACTTGTGCATTATAACGTTATTAGAACTGTAATGGCGCTGATTAATGATACATACTGATAAAATTTGAACCAAGAATGGCGCAACCGTTCTAAGATTTAGATGTAAATTAAAAAATTGCATTAAATAAAATTTTTAGCTTTTGATTTCGTGTTGAAACGAATACAGCAGCTATATTTACATAATATTGCTAAATGTAACATACCGTCTTATCAGTGGATCCATATATGCCTGCTAATATCTAAGCTATCGAAAATAACAGCTAAAACATGGGATAAATTTAGACTTCTAAAAAGCTATTTGGCTTTTCCTGTTTAGCTTGTACAAGCACACACAATTGCACACGGAAATAAGCATAAACATATGAACAGTATAGAGACCGTAGACATATTTAAATTCTTTTAAGTCGCTGCAACAAAAATATATTGCGATTTTGCATGCAAACATAAAACTAAGAAATCAAAATAATTTTGAAATCATCCAAGCGCAGTCACATATTTCTACATTTATATATGTAAATAGATATATATTTTAGATTACTATGTTCGCAAGTAGTTCACTGTCGATATTGGCTTTAAAATGTTTTTCACTGTGCAGAAAGTCTATCTAGTTGAAATAAAGACCTATTCGTCCATTTCTGTTTCACGGCGTCGACAGTAACGACGCCTGGAATTTAAATGACACTCTCGTACGACTGTAGATTAAAACAGAATTAACTGCCTTACGACTATAGATTAAAACGGAATTAACTGACGCTAAAAATAAGAGTAGGACAAAGCCCGCTGTAAATTCGTATACCTGTAGTTATTGTTTGAAAGGCCTAATATCTACTAGGTACATGACATTTAGTTTTGTCTAAATTAGCTTTAATTAATTATATAGTAATTAATTAGTTAGTTAAGCGTGTTAGCCTATTTTTAGCATTTTCAAACAAAAATTAATTATTTTTCAATGAATAATTAGTGTAAAGCTATTATTTTGTCGCATATACTACATCTAGCGTGCTCGTTTATTACTATTCAAGAAAGTTAAAAACATGCTAATTAGCTAGTTAGTTAATTAACTAATTACTAATTAATTATTAATTAGCAAATTTTTTGAAAATTTTCAAAGTACTTAGAAATGAAAAACCTGCACACGGGGATTTCTATGTCGCTGATCACGTATACGACATGTCTGATGGTCTAAACCTTGGCCGTATAGGCTAACTAGATAATTAATGAATTTGCTAATTAGTTAATTTTATTCAAATGTAAAATCACTTAAAAATTGCTAATTTTTTACTCTCGGGAGTTTCCGATGTGGCTGAGCGCGAATATGTGGCCTTTGAAGCTCTATGATTTTATGATGGATGCTAATTAGTTAATTAATTAGCTAATTAGTTGCTGTTACTAATTAGGTAATTATTAGCTAACTAGCGTTTTGCGTGATGGATTTAACATCAATTGTCTAAAAGGGTGCTACTTATTATAAATTGATTAAATATTTAGTTGAAATACATGTATACATAAATAAGATATCAAATACTTTGCCTATTGCCTCACTTTCTCTAATTTATTACGTTTACTAGTAATAACATATCCTGCGAGCAACAAATTGTAGACAAGGAAACAGTTAATATTGAACTGCTCCATGAACTTTAACTTCAGAAGAATTTATTGTTACCAGACATTCCTATCGTGTTACTGGATATTGCCTCAGATTTGATTCTTCAAACTCCGGTTGCGTATTAAGTTCCCATTGTTTTTTTAAGAATATAGTTTAAAAAAGTACATGATATCGAAATATTCTATAACACAAATCATTTTAGTCGTTCGTAGTTTCGTGATCTTCATGATAGTAAATACCTCAAAGCTTAATATTATGAAATAATTAGTACAGTAATTAAGCTCAAAATACTTTCAATATTTTAGTTGGAACCTGCTGCCGTCGACGTCAATTAGATTAGTTCCGTTAAAGCAAACAATCGACGCGGAATATTATTATCCAAATGCTGAATGGCATTTTGAAGGTATCTTATCGATGTACAGTAAACTGTATTGGTTAAGCAATTGTGTTTAGGACTATAGTTGCTTGGTACATCTTCAAGCTACATGATTCCAGCCACTGAGATTCGCTTGTCTATATTGAAACAGAAATTGTTATAAAAAATATTTGCATTCTCTAGCTTATTTTTCAGTTTTCTGCAGTTATAACTTTACAGATACCTCACGATCTACTTAAGGTTTGTTCTATTGCATTAATACTGAATCTGATACAGTTATAATTTGTTATTATTTCGATTTATTCATTAGACTTTTACTTGTTCAAGGTTTTGACAAATTTATTGGGCATTCATTCAACTTAAAGCAATCCACATGTACTAATAGGTAGTTGATGGTTTTTAGTGGAAAGGGAACGGCAAAATTCTGAAATACACATGTTCCGCTCGGGATTTTACAAGTGGATGTTGTTCTGTCGCGCTTCACCGAAGATTATATATGTAAATGCAACAATTTATGCATTTCCTCATTTTGTATTAGTTTGTTCAGAATTGTACGATAAGCGCCCCAGTCGGCCAATTCCAAACTAATTGCAGTTTAATGATACTTAAAAATATAGGAAAAACTAAATTCAAAACTAAACTTAAATTATGAACACTTAATCGCATGCATAGCGATGTAATAATTTCAAATGAATTAGCTGCCACGTGATACAATTTTGAAATGTATTCAAACTCAGTTCAGCGTCACAACCTTTAGGTTTATCATAGCCAAAAGTAGTAAAAGGCGCAACTAAGAGACTATATATTTACGCTAAAATTATCTTTTTTCGTATGGGTTATCTCCTTTCTAAAAAGTTGTTGGTTTAGTACAAATTTTACGCATTTTCCTCGAATTTACTACACTAAAGGCCCAACTGTAGATGGGAATTATGTATTTTGTGTGCCTATTATTTATGTGTGTATTTTTTTAAATTTCTGCGCATGCATATATATATATACTATTATATAATTATAACGTAAAGATAAAATTAAAGCGAAGGCTGTACTGGATCGGTAATGCCACTATACTTTTCTACACCATCGCTCTTGGCGTCTGTTTAAAACTTTGAAACATTTTAGCCACCAACCAAAATTGTTTTGTGAACTTTAGAGTGAACATTCTAGAATTAATATCATTATATAATTATGATATAGACATATAATTAAAGCGAACACTTTATTGAATCCGTAACGGCGCTGTACCTTTGTACGGCATCGCTTTCGGCGTCCGTTCAATTCTTGTTTAAACTTTGCAAACCTGTAGATTATAATCAAAATTGTTTTGTGAATTTTAAGTGAACACTGTAGACTTAATATCATTATATAATTATGGCATAGAGATATAATTAAAGCGAGTACTTTATTGGATCGGAAACGCCACCGTACTGTTCAACGGAATCGCTTTTGTCATCCGTTTAAAACTGCAAGTTTTTACACCATAATCAAAATTGTTTTGTGAATTTTAGATGAACACTGCAGATTTAGTAATTATAATTAATTAAATTGTAATAAACGCAACGTACACATACTCACTGTTTTTGAATATTAAAGCTGATTTCTTTCCCCGAAAAGGGCCGAATGAACAGATATCAGTGACCATTGTGTCGCAAGCCGTTGAGCATGTAATATTCGGTAAACAATTTCTTAACCTACGAAGCTCCAGCTACATGTTTGAAAATATAAATTAAATAAATAACAGTGTTGGAATAAACTAATGTTAGACTAATGTCGTATGCTTATTTCTTTAGTTTGATACGTAATGTTGGGGCATTTATGTTTCAGACAGCAAATTCGTTGAGCCAACCGCAACGTCGGCGCATTGCTGTCGATCCGGTGCTCATTATCTGCCACCTGCTAGTTCTGTGGGGTTTCATGTCAAATTCCGACGGCATTCATCTCACTTCTATACTTCTTGTTTCGTTTTTCCATGTTTCGTGTTATCGTTTATTGCACTGCTGGTTTTGTTTAGTCCTTCTCGATCAGATACTATACGTTCCGAAAAAGTCACAATTGCTTTGGTTTCGTTGCTCATACATTGCGCATTATTAGACATGCTTATGGAATATACAGCGGTGTCAAAGGCAGGGCTTCCGGCTGCGGGTAAGTAGAGTTAAATCTTTCTTTACTTAAAAGATTAGGTGCTTAAGGGTCGTCGTCTCAGGGAGGCGTAGAAAGTTTGGTGGCGGAGAGGTCCTCGTGGGTACCTTGGGGAGACGTTCTAGCGGCCAGGCCATCAAACTGTTCATATATTTTTTCTAATGGGTACCAGTTTTTGTCAATTTACTGAAATTTTAGTCACACATTGAGCGTGAGGGGAAGGGGTATACGGTTTAATGATGGGATCTTTAGCGTGTGACCCCCTACCCTCATGGATACAATTGGATTAGGTATTGTTGTGTCTTGACTATTTAAACATACTTTCCTAAATGCATCCACAGTGTTATTCATAATTTTATTATTTGGAAGGATTACCAATGTGAGTGTGAACCCCATAAGCCATATTTACCTCTCCTGAGGCTGCACAACCATTCGCAACCCTCGTCACACTGCATTTTGGTTAATATTATATCGAAAGGATAAATATTTCTGATTGGTAAATTAACCAAATGCTAAAATAAAGCTAAATTGTGATGTTGCATGATATTACAGATTCATTCAGCAGTTTTAACTATTCACCATTTTATTGTAGTAATATTGTTAATTTTCACAAGTACCGCTCATTCTGCTTTTTGTTTCAGCTATATTCCACGTATTTCAAATGACACTTCTGTGTTTAGCAACCATATTTTCTGCGATTATTATGTTGATTGAACGCCGCGGAATATATCATACACCGTTCCCCGGATGTCTTGAATTTATTCTGTTGTTAAAAATACCGCTAGTTTCGAAGCCTACTCTACGCGATTCATTGGTTAGTTCAAGCCCAAATTAATTAAAGTTAAGAATTAAGTTAATAATAGTAGTTAATTAACCCTTTCATGCCCACTAAGCCCAAATTCACCCAACGCACATTGCGACTCGTTGTGTTTACTGAGTTTGTCGTATATAGAACGTTTGAAGGTGCGTTGTTATTCGCTCCCATTGTGCGGTTCCTTAAGGAACCGCGCAACAGCTCTCAGATAGCTTAGTGGTTTGCGTACACAAGTTTCACCCGTGCGTTTCGGCTTCGATCCCTGGCGCAGGATTGAGTTTGTCAAACGTTGCACGATACACAAATTAATTCGGGCATGAAAGGGTTAATTAAAAATTAACCTATCACATAACTAACCCTCTCATGCCCACTAGACCCAAATAGACCCAACGCACATTGCGACTCGTTGTGTTTACTGAGTTTGTCGTATATCGTACGTTTAAACGTGTGTTGTTATTCGCTCGCATTGTGCGGTTCCTTAAGGAACCGAGCAACAGCTCTCAGATAGCTCAGTGGTTTGCGTACACAAGTATCACCCGTGCGTTTCGGGTTCGATCCCTGGCGCAGGCTTGAGTTTGTCAAACATTGCACGATGCACAAATTAATTCGGGAATGAACGGGTTAATAAATTAGTTTTAAAAAGAAGTTAATAATAAGTTAGTATTTTATGTTAATAATATATGTTCAGTATAATAATATGTTAATAATAAGTTAGTTAATATTAAGTAGCTATTAATAATTTTAGTTAATAATAAGTTAATAATTTAAGTTAATTGATGCGCGGTGTATATGTACAGTTTGCAGTGCTTGTTGCATTTGAATGATTTGCCTAACAGCAGCAGATGCGTTACAGTTACTAAAGATTAAACGGGATCATAGTTATAAACACGCAACTTCGGAGTGTTTGAAAATTATTGAGCGATTCTGTGACGAACAAATACACCGAATTTCTCTTTTACCACTATGTACACTACCGGCATTACAGAACAGTAATACAGCTAAAATCATTTTCAACCTTCTAGTTTTTGAACTGCAATACGGAAATACCCTCATACAATACCCTTATTATAGAAATACATACGTGTCATCTATGAATCGTTTCCTGATTGTGATAAGATGTACCTTAAAGAAGAGAACATAATATGTGAAAAGCTAGAAATCAAGTCTTTTAATCTAAATAAAATTGACGAAAAATATTCACATCTCATTTTGCGTCATTCGAAATATTAATGTAAGTTAGAAGAATGTGTAGCAGCCTCAAAGAGCTTTCTTTGAAGCTGCTATTGTAACAAATTGAAAATACTTGAAAAACATTAAAACTCGTCTCAAGTTGCTACAACCAGTTTGTCTCCCGGAATTTGCATATCAGCTATCTTGCCTATATAAGCAATACCGTTTCGGGGTTTGCGTCTCAGTCGTACCTGTATGTCGTTGCAGTCAAATATATTGCTGCAGCCTATCGTCATGGTTGTTATACCTTATAATGGTCTATTGTTAATAGAGTTATTGTTGTTTTCCTGTTGCACCACCAACGGTTTGCTGCTGAAATCGACGCGATAAGATGCCACCAACCGTGTAAGTGGAACAGTGGCAACAATTTGGCAAACGCCCAAATATCGTCCACCCGGCGGCACCCGACGGAGTAAATTCGATTGGTATAGTCGCAAACCTGGTCGGCACGATGCTTCATTTATACCGGCAGTGACAGAAGCTGGTAGCCCCTTTCCTTCGCTTTGCCTACATCAACCCATTCGAACTGCGAAAGCCTGACAGCCGCGAACGCCACTTTGATCAAAGCGTACGGTTATCGAGCACTGAAATTCCGGTTCGGTGGCGTTAATAGTTGTATTAATGGAGATTCATTATCGCCGACGTACCCAACCGATATTGGTTTATGATTTCCTCACCCAAGTTGACAAGACAATAACGATGTTCTACCAGCCGTTCCATCCAACGGCTGGTGCAGCCGCAACCGTTCTAATCAACGATCTGGCGAACAAATCTTTGCTAAGCAGTGCTGTCAAATTAGTAACACGAAAACATCCTTATCGGAGCTGTTCATGCCATTCAAGTCCGTTTTTGAACAACCGTCAACTAACGCTCCCGTCAAGCATCCGTTTCATCACTACATTGTTACTCGCGGACACCAGTATTTCCCGAGGCCGCGATGACTGTTCGGCGACAAGTTGCAGGCATCAAAAAACGAATACGCCACTCTCAAACGCACCGGCATTATTCACCGTGGATAATCACCTGGCCTACGCCACTTCACATTGTGAAGAAATCGGATGGCGGATAGCGACTTTGTGGCGACTAGCGTCACCTCAACATTCGCACAGTGCCTGATCGCTATCCGATGCCGAACCTCAACGACATCACCAACGAATTATTCCGTCGTCGAGTTTTCATCAGGTCAGATTGCGTCAAAGCGTTTCAACAGATGCCGAGAGCACCGGAAGATATCGAAACAAAGGTTACCGCAACACCGTTCGGCATGTTCCTTTACCGTAGCATGCTAATTGGTCTGCGTAATGAGTCACAAATGTTCCAACGTCTGATTGATCACGGATTTTGCAATATTCCATTGGTGAAAACGTACATCGACGATATTCCCGGACGATCATCTCAATCTTTTCAGCCGCGCATTCGCACGTCTCGACGAATATGGACCCAAACTCAAGCGAGCCAAGTGCGAATTCTTCAAGACCACAGCCGAATTTGTCGGTGTCGAAGTATCTTTGGAGGGAATCCGCTCTCTCGCGCGCAAGGTCGATGATATCAGTCGGTTCCGCTGCCAACAACAAGCAGCGAGTTGTGACGATTCCTCGGACTGTCAAGTTTTTACCATATATTCATCGAAGGTTACTCTCGAATTGCCGCAACGCTTTACCGATCTAACGAAACAGCGAAATCGAACAAAGAATCAAAGGAGTCAAATTTAAGTACAATCAAATGGTCCGATGCCGTCCTTCTGTTCCGCACTTTAAAGCAGGAGATCGTTCACCGTTCAATGCGCGCTTATACGCAACGCGATGCTTTAATTGTCCTCACGGTGTTGACGCACCGAACCAAGTTTCTGGTGCAGTTCATCATCTGTTTCTCAACGGCGATTTCTTTTCTCGAAATTTCAGGGATGCTGAACTAAAAATCAACGTTCGACCGTGAACTGGTGGCAATTTTCCTCAGCCTCAAACACTTCGACTTCGCACAAACACATCGGTCATCCGGTGACGTTATACACAGACCATAAGCAACTGGTCTTTCACTTCAACCTGAAGAATCCGAGCTATAACGATGCCGATGCTATCTTATTTCTCCAAATACGACAGTACGATTCGGCACATCGCTGGTGCAGAAAATATCGTCGCCAACTGCCCTTCGCGCACAACGGTTCTACAGATCAAGCAACGCCGACGGTCGATGAAATCGCACATGCTCAACTCGAGGATCGGCATCTGCAAACGTTTTATCAAAACAACAACGCTGCCGATCCGACGAGAGTCTGACAACCGCAAACAAATGCAAAACAACGGTTTGACATGATTCATGTCGACATCGTTGCGCCGCTACCGTCGAGCAACGGGAAACGATATATCGTAACGATGGTCGATCGGTATTCTGGGCCGCCAGTCTTGCTGCCCGTCAGCGACATTTCAGCCTCTAAAATTGCCGACGCGCTGACCAACGTAAGGATATCGCGATTCGAAGTTCCTCAAGTCATCATCATTGATCGAGGAGCGCAATTCGACTCTTCATTATGGAACGACCTAATGTCGTAGCTAGGTATCAAACAGCAACGTACAACGGCGTATAATCCAATATGGAAGGTTTTTACCGTAGCGTTATTAATGCTCTACGCGCACTCTGCGAAGGCCACGAATGGGTCTGTAATTTCGCAATCGTTCTTCTCAGAATTCGAAACAGTCAGATTCAGGCAGCTCACTCTCGAAGATCGCATTCACCCACCTAGACCATTGCTGGACTACGCAAAAGAGCCGCGATCAAAGACGTTCGCGCAATTTGCAGACGATTTCCGACAATGGATCGATACTATGTTACCGCGTGATCGAAAACGTATACATAGGAAGATGCGCATTCCGCACGATTCAAAGGCAACGTTCGTTTGGTTCCGAGGCGAAACAGCGCATAACAGCCTCTAGTGTCGTTACAAAAGACCGTACAAAGTGATTAGAATGAAACCGAAAACTGTATACCGTTATACCTTATAATGTTTTATTGTTAATAAATTTATAGTTGTTTTCTTGTTCGACCTTCAACCTGAGTAAGACTAATGACTCTTGCAAATTCATTCTTGGATATATTGGCAATTTTTTTTCATCAATAAATGTGTATGATCAGCAGTAAATGCCTGTGAAAGTATTCAAGGTTACATGTATTGATAAAAAGACAGTGGCTGGTCATTCCACACCTTTAGTTATCAATCCTTTTCATGCAAAATCTGTGTAAATTCAGTTATCATTAACATACATCTGAACGGCTCCCCTGATGTAGAACATATTTTTACAACGCACGTGCGCTTATCTACTACTGTTGTAGGACACAACTTTTGGACTAGTGAATAGGAGGACTAAAAATAATTTTTTTGCCAACAAAAGTGTAAATTTCTCAAAAAACTGTCCGATTTGTAATAAATTTTCGCCACATGTCTGTATTATTTATTGTCATCCGATCTTCACTTCTTAAATAAAACGGGTGCTACGGCAACACATAACTCAAGTGACTTTAACCTAACAATCATAGCGCAGTATACGTTTAGCATACTTGGATCAACAAGCACTATATCAGGCGAAGGCTAAGTATTTAGTTATTCAGTATTGAGCGTTGGTTAAGCTGAATTAACGGGATTAGTACAACTAACTCAATATAATTTTAAGTTTTGTCGATTTTTGTTTCCCTGACGTTTCTTATGTTTAGAAATATAAATAGATTACCTCGTAAATTTGTAAATTTTGTCTGCACTGGACGGGTCGGGACACTTAATCTGTCTTGCTGCTGGACGCATTTTATATGACTCGTGCATAACGGCCTTATGCATGCTTTTCCGTAAATTTTACAAATGAATGTAAATGTCTGTCGGTAAGACTTACACCCTAGAGACTAATGCCTAGGATTACTCAAGCATCAAGTACTGGATTTCAGCCGTATGGCCAAATTGTTCCTGCAAGTTTTGTATATACTAATGTATAAGTGTCGTCATAACTATGCTGTACGATCTGTACAAATGTCACAGTTTGAATCCATTAAACAGTTGACTCTGGGTTACATAACAAAATGCAACCTTGATTTGTTATATATAACCACTCGGTGCGCAACATTAGTTTAGCAAGTGTAAGAGCCTCAAATGTCTCAACTACAAATTGGCATCATAATCACATGAGTGGACTCACGGAATCTATAATCAGTGAATATCACAGTGCGTAATATTAATGATGTTTTTGTGAAGTGCCGCTATGGCGCTGCGGAACAGTATTATAACTGTTATTTACCGCCTATAATTAAAAGCATAACACGGATTTCAGATGGAGGAAATGCAATCAAAACTAACTAATTCGTCACGTAAATCTATTTACGGCAAAGAGCAATTGTGGAATCCGCCGCAAACTCAGGAAACGTCCAAGTTAAATGACGTAAACGTGAGTGAAATATAATATGAAGACATAAAATGTTCCCTTCAAAAGCCGGTCATATTTTTATGCCTAGCTCTTTGCATAAATATATTAAATATTTTATCTTTGGCAACTTCAACAACCAACATTGTTGAACATGAAATCAATTTAGATAACAGTAGTACCACTATCATGTTTAAGTATGCAAATCGCATGCTCATTCGTCCAATATTAAACTGTGCGATAATAATGCACAACAGTGGATATTTTAAATTTCAATACCTTTAAAAGGTATAGGCTATAATATCGTGAGGTTTACGTGCGCAGCGATGTTAATACACTCCATTACTACGGAAACATAACATCAGCGTGTAATTATTATGAAATGCTTGTCAAGCATTGTGTAATACTTCCTGTGATATGTGTATTTAATTGTCAAAGATCATATTTCTAAAAACTTAGTGTAGTTTCAACATAACCAGCTCAGAAAACATATCAACTCGTATGGGGCTGGACTCACATAAGGACGTCCTTAATTATATGTCAATTTCAATTTGAGTATGTTAGACGGCGTCAAATGCACCACAAAAAATCCGGTGCGGATTTTTTCGGCACAATTTTAGGAACATTAACACTAGCAAGTTGGTATAAATTAGATCTGCAGTATATCACATATTGTCTAAAAGTTATGCAGATCCAGCTCGGCAGAGATACAAAGTTGGGCATGAGGCTCTGATTTACTTGGGCTTAACTTGACCCGAGCCTGGTCTTACACCACGGATCTACGATTTAGCTAGCTGGAAATTTCTATATTCGCGCTGAACTGAGCCTACCCAAGCTCAGACTACCCGAGTCGCGTCGGAAAAGCTGCAGCTTGTTCGGCGCTGCTGGATTTGTACACTTATGGTTTAATTACTGCAAGAATGTGAACGCATCGCGCTGATGATAAGCAAACAGGTTCGGCGATGTGGTTTAATGTTATAATAGTACCAGTTGCTCGTTTTATGATTTAGGTCACAAACCAAATGTCTAATATCTTTGGTCATTCTATGATTGAAGTGAATTTATTCACGTCCGTGGTGAAATCCGGTAATTGGTATACGGTTAATGTAATGGTCGTATAGTAGTTCCATATAGATAAAGGCAACTTCAAAACAAAACTTAGATAAGCAAAACTTCAAATATGGCAGAAATCAAAGTATTTACGCGATCGGATGAAAAATAAATAGGTATACGCATAATAATTATGCAGACAACATATAGTAAGTGTTGCAATACGTTGCATAAGGTTTATAATCTGTAATGTCAACTATCATTAGTTCTCATTATTGATGTAGAAACGCTGAGAGTTTGCTTTTATCATCACAGGTGATAAATACTCCGCGGTCAGTAAAGTATGTTTACTGTCAGAAGCTATAGAAAGTCTGTTGT
Organism: Trileptium ribeirensis; assembly: GCA_030248225.1. Lineage (NCBI taxonomy): Eukaryota > Metazoa > Nematoda > Enoplea > Enoplida > Thoracostomopsidae > Trileptium > Trileptium ribeirensis. The sequence goes on from JASANE010007560.1 coordinate 13,578, forward strand.
TCACCAAATGGTCTTGTGTGACGTGAAGAAACAATCTTATATCGGCGTTCACTCAAGCTTCATAAAAAAATTCGCTATCATCACGCATCACGATTCGTAGTTGAGCTGAGCCTAACAGTAAATTGCTGTTGTAAAAACCATACCCGAACATAATGTCCCATCCAGCAGTTCTTTTCGATGATTTTCGATAAAAATCAAGATAAATTTTTGGAAAGTTACTACACCAGGATTATTTCACTGATGATAACATTATTTTATTAATAATATATAAATGTTTTTGATTGTAGAGTAGTGTTGGCAACGGCTCGGAAAGCCATTGGCATGCCGTTTTAGGCCATTTCCCGGCCGGCCAAAGATTACCCTTTCCATCAGCCAACGGCCGGCCGTCGACTTACAGCCGACCGACCCCAACGGCCGTCCGTTAACAGCTGCCGGCGTCGCCTTGATTTTTTATCGTTATCATCTTCGAAAGCTGTTGGTCAGCAGTTTCCTTTATCGGTCGCCGGTCGATCGGCCGTTTTCTATACTTTTATTGTTGCATATCAAATGAACTAAAAATAAAACTACCAAAACGTTTTACGTAGTCACTAATAACTAATATGCAAGAACTTCCTACAGTCTGGTACCTCCTAGCCTCGATAAGTATAAGTACGCAATAGGATTATTATTAAACTAATATGCGTCAATTATCAAAGGTAGATCTCAAAGACGTCCGTCGCGCAACACTAAATATAGCACAGTCCGGCTGTAGTCTGCCTATGGTTAGGATAAGAACTTTCGCCGTTGCCATTAAACGATGACACAAAACTTCATATGTAAGTCGAGCATATTTTTTATTAAATGCTGAAGTAGCATCTATGAAAATTAAATACAAGTTATCTAATAGTGATAAAAACTTCATGACAGTCAACCATCCACAAACCACTGAGCCGTTAATTCGGCCGCTGAACCTTCGCTTGGGGTAGGTATATGAATATATATGGTTAGCCTAGCAGCAGGACAGCCCAGAAAAAAGCCGCTTCACACAATATTTCAAATTAGTTTATTAAACTAGTCTGTATGTGCAATTCTACTATTCTAGAGGTCCACTAGATGGCGATTGCTTCCTACCCCCCAGGGAACCCGTGGCTTAATGCCGCATTCACGTTATAATGTCCCCGCTGTTTGGAACCGTTGTCCCCCTGTAGTCGGGACCCTACTGTATAGACAGTTAGGATGACACCCAATCAATTGTGAGGGTGTACGACACACCACTAGCTACTGAATTGTTTCTTTACAGTGTCGTACACACCGTTAGATACCAATTTGGTTCGAATTAACTATAAAGGACACCGTCTGTAGCTAATGAGGTTTATTAGTCAACCGTGTTGTGTAGTTTTTTCTAAATTCTCAATATTTGTATCTAGGCCATATGAACGTTAATTAAATAATGCCACACAGTGTCAATAAAACTGTTAGAAGAAACGGTGGGCTTGAAACTGACGAGAAGTGGAAATATATCTAGCTAGCTACTTTTGAAAAATTTTATAAAAACATGGGGTGACTAAGACGCCCTGTAGTCGACAGTGTGCCGGACACTGTGTGGTGTACATAGGTTCGAAACTTAGGGGACATTATAACGTGAACACGGCATAAAATGTACTAAGCCGTGCCGCTTCTAATTCTGTCTTATATGAGGTCGAACAAGTCAAAGACGTTAGTTCGGAGCTATTTCATTTCGAAAGCAAAACCTACTGTTAGCTTTCACCGGAAACTTGTGCACGATAAAAAAGTTAGGCATGTCGGTTAAAACACAAGACAGCATTTTTAATATTAACTCTTTATTTGCCATATCGGTTTGGACGAAGAAAATTTGCCAAGATTTGGTTATTCTGCAGTGTTTGACATCAGTTGACACATGTACTATCATTTTTAAGCTATGTTCCTCACTACTGCGAAAATTTAATGTCCAATATATTGGACATTAGTAAGTGATATTTAAAACCGTTAGAGAGCCAATGTCCAATATAATGGACATTGGCATAATGGGTGTTACATTGTCAATTTAAAGATGCCTAATATATTGGACACTGGCAGCCGGCGTTTCAGAATATTTAGTTTGTTGTACTAATGGCCAACATAGTCGACAATTCAATACTGTTATAATGAAAGATTTTATTTCATAAAAATGGAAAAAATACTGAAGTGTGAAAAAATAAGTATAGGCTTGACACTGCTTGAAAATTTTTAAATTTTTCAACAATATTTCCATTGAAATTTTCCACAAATATTTCAACAAATTGATAGTTGTAAACCAAAATAATGTCATAGCAATGATTCAGGCACGGCGTGTATGGAACGCAACAAAGTAGTGTGAGTCCTTTTTGATACATAAATGTACTTGACTTTTCGAGCACATGAACATGGTGCGCTGATCGCAGCCACTCAATTTGCAACGTGCCGCATTTTTCTGATCTCTAATTTCGGGCCGGTGATCCGTTCGGTCTAGTGGAGCATCTTTCGTCGTAGTAGCAACTTCGAATTTCCGCTTTTTAGTCACTACTGGCTGGAAGTCATCTTGCTCTGACTCATCTTGCTGAATTGGGGCGATTTCAACTGGACCTGCCGATTTTCGTCCATGTGCAGCACGCAATAGAGAATTCGCGATTTCCATTTTGAAATAGAATAGTCTGGAGCGATCTTTTACAGCGGGATGTCCTTTGTTGTGTCTAGATAACAACCACGCATTGACGATTGCCATATCCAGAATATAGTAAAAGATCCGTCTGCACCTGAACAAATAAGGTTTTTTGAGCATACAGTGCATTTTCACTTTCAATTTTTGTCAAAACTGTTTTTCGGGGACGAAAAATATGTGTCTTAGCAATAGTGTTCAACACTCAGTCAATACGAGCCTTATAAAAGGTGTTGATACACAATTTTCAACAGCACTTTTGTTGCTACGTCAAAAGTCGCCACACTTCCCCCACCTCTGATAGATCTGTAATATTTCTATATGAAAGGATACAAACACAATACGTACGTCAAAAGTCGCCACACTTCCCAACCTCTGATAGCTCTATATTATTTCTATATGAAAAGATACAAACAAAATAAGAAACCGCAGGCCTACGAACATTTATGCAAACTTATTCCTGTACAAACATAATACAATTTATGAACCTACCAGGTCTTCGAGCGAAGATGAATGCCATATAGAGCGATAAGCATGTCTGATTTGTCGACACCGCCAATATGAGCATTGTACGGTTCAAGTAGAGCAGGGCAAGCGACGTTCTGGTTTCTGACAAATGTTTTGTTCCTAACAAACCGCTTGACGCTACCGGCAATGCCCGCACCGATGTAATTGGAACCAAAAATAACTCTGCGGTGTCGAACCATTGAACAATTGTGACGTTATGATTAGTGACCTCAAACGACTCCATTGCACCGCGACCATCTTTGCTGATTTCCTTCTCCGATTTCAAAGGACATTGCTTGGTTCGGTTGGCCCTAAGAGTGCACACAGCCCAAAACTGACGCCTTTTCAGCTCCACCACAAGGTCATACGATGCAAAAAATTATCAAAATAGACTTTCGTATTTGGTAAACAGTTCTCTAGCATTCGCAGAACAACCGTGCCACCAAACCCGTAATTTACGCCGTTGACTCCAGAAGTCTGAACTTCAGACCCCGGGTTCAAAGGGCTGGAGCGTCGGGTTCCCGCACTGTCAACTTTTTTGTCTCCAGCTGCTGGGCGTCTCCCCTGGTACACATCAAAGTCATATATGTATCCTGAAAATCCACTCCTGGCCCACACTTTGTACCCGTATCTGGTAGGTTTATTCGGCATATATTGTTTTATGGAATGTCTGCCCGTGAATTTTATCATCATCACGTCTACACTCATGTACTCTTCTTGTTCACTATTGTTTTGAATGATTCGCGCACCATTTCGATCAGAGGACGTATTTTGAATAATTTGTAGAAGTTAGGACTGTCTTTCGCCGGCATAAGGTCCTGATAATTGAAGTGAATGTATCTCAAAATTTGCATGAATCAATTCCGGGACATCGTGTCAGCTACTGCAGCGATTCTTGGGCCTGCGCTCCAATACATTTGCATTTGCGGTAAGCGCACCAGAGACGTATACAATAGTATGCCGAAGAACAGGCGACATTCCTGCGTCGATATAGATGTAATGTTCAACTTTTCCTTGTGATATTGTAATTGCTCTCGTCCACTATTCATTCAATTATCTGGTGGGGAAAGACGGCGTTGAAATAGTCTATGAATGGGGCCATTTCAGCAATGGGATTGACGATACTGAACGCTCCATGAAAAGTAGTATCTGGCCGCTGAATGTCTCCACTTGCCCAAACGGCGCCACAAACAGTCTGCTTTGCAGGTGCTAATGTAGCCAAAGGGACATCATCAGTATCATCGAAAGTTTCATCAGCAACATTTGGTGAATCAACTATGGCAGCTTCATCTTCGCCTGAATCGTCGGCGTCTTCGTCACCATTCGGCATGAATGTTGGATCATCTGGGTTGCTAATTTCATCTTCAGATGCTTCCTCAATGCCAGATGCATCATCAACTAGGTCGTCATCGCTGGCTTCGGGTCCAGTCCAGGTTCCACAATTCTTGAAGGCCTATTCCTATTTTTTTCACCGCAAGATCTGAATACTATTGACATTATTATTACTATTATCACGACGCAAATCTAATGCTGAAAACATGGAAAAATAATACAATTATCAATAAATAACCCTGCTTGAAGTGTTCTAAGTGCATAAATACAAGCGCTATTATCCTACTCAATCTCGTGTACAACGGTGCAGGCGGAATGTCTTATGTATAAGAGGCCACCACGTGGTAACGCGCGTGCCATGTAACATGTAGGGATGAACTTTATAAACCACTGTCCAATATATTGGACTATGGTATTTAATATCTTTTAGGCACCATTCACCAATGTGCAATATATTGAACAAATATATTTTGCTTATTTACATTATATTGTACAGTGGTGAATAATACCATTTTAGCACCTTTATAGGATATTCATCGCTCCACTGCTAGGCAAAGTTGGGTGATTCCACTAAGCGCGAATACTGCGGATCGTCATAATGAAATATCTTAGCAGTCGAGGGGCCACGTTTTAGAGAAAATTAGTGTAGGTGTGAGTAGTCAGCGTTGAATCAAGGGAATCCTTTGCGCTAAATGATTGCGAAATTTACTCTTTGGAACCCCAAAATTACAATTAACCTCCATTGTTAAAGACTTGGTCCTCCTGCCTTCATGAAATTTGTCCAATATATTGGACGCTGGTAAATAAAGTAGGCTGGTAATATATTATTCGTCGTGGAATAGTAAATTTTACAGTAGTCTTAACTAAATATACTAAAAACTTTAACATTTGTAATTTGACATAAAGGCAGCTAATATCGATCTGATTTAGAGTGAATGCAATGGGCGTGAATCCAAGCCAGTGAACGAATTGATCGATGAAACTGAACGATACACAAGGATATACAACTATATTTTCGAAGAACAACATTCATCTTATGACAAGCGACAGAAGCTATCGAATCATTTGAAACAATTGTGCGTCGAGCTCCGCGATCTAGTCGAATTGATTGAACGAAATCATAACGAACATTTAATGCGATCGATTCCAGATAAATGGCAACGTTTAGCGTCGATACTTGACGTTATATGTTTTACTCTATATACAGTGGCACTTTTTATCAGCTGCATAGTTTTATTTATTCGCTGGTAGCACGAAATACCATTTTTGACATTACTTAATCCGAAACGTTGTTGATAAACAAAGGTCATTTGGTTCTTTTCCATTATCCCCCATCCCGCGTTTGCCCAAAAATGGTTTTATTATGAAAATTTTGGTATTTTTGTGATCCTCCAGAAATCTCCTGATCATTTCAACCAAAAATTCGAATTTTTAAAATTTTAGATTTTTTAGGTCCCCCTTGTGAATCCAAAAATTTTTTCTTAAAAATTGGATTTCTACCCATCATTCGATGCGGCTTGATGAGCTGAGTGTAATGGTGTTATTTAAACGGGATCCGATAAAGGCATCCTAAGTTATGGCCAAAAACTCTTCAATTGCTGAGCCTCTTAGCCTCCGATATTTGTGGCCATAACGAAGGATACGGTTACTGGATCCCATTAAAAATATCATCATTCGATTTAGCTCGTCCAGCCGTGTCAAATGAAAAATCCAATTTTTAAGAAAAAAAATTTTGGGTTGCCGGGGGACCCTTGAATATTGATCACAGCCTTTTAAATAAATTTATTATAGGAGATACCTGTAGGTAGCCCTTTGTAGTCCCACGTATTGACACAAATATATATCAGTTGTTTTGCAACCTGCCATGAAGCTCGTTGAACGAAGGCATCAATATCATATATGTTCATAGGGGTAGGACTAAGCCACACCCCTGAGGCTCAGGACCCCCTCACGGCAAAAAGCCCCACCCCCTCCTCTGACCCCTAGTGCACTACTTGGCCCGAACCTATATAGTGTGAAGGTATCAGACCCCCTGCGACAAGCGCGAGGATTCAAAACACATGGTATGGTAACTTAACCACATAACTTCACTTGAACCTGTACCACTATAGCCGCTCATAGGGGTATGGGTAGAGGGATTACCACCTGAGGCACCGTATCCTCTATTCTACCGATCAGCTGATCCCCACTCGCGGAAGACCACCCCCAGAGGACCCCGCTACCCCTGAAACCTGGGACCTGGAGCATCTATTATCAATATCCTTTAAACACACATCCAATATTACTGATATTTGTTGATTGCCATCAAGGATCCGATGTAGTTAATCTAAGAAGGTTGCACTTATAGTGGTATTTGGATTCATAATCTAATGAAAGGTATTCTGCATTCCATAGTGCACCTTTATACTATTGCATATCGCATGCAGGATCCACTATGCGGTAACTACTGTGAGGTGTGTGCTCTAATATGGA
>JASANE010007564.1:0-19468 GCA_030248225.1 Trileptium ribeirensis
AATTTGTTACATAGGTTAAGGGGAAAGTTTTTATAACGCGAAGAGATTTGGGCTAAACTAGGATTAGAGAACCCCGCTTAAGGGAGTAAGTAAATCAAGAGGGAAAGGCGAGTCAGCCTTATTACCTGTGAGCAGGCTTAAGGGTTGACTCTCCCTCGGGGGACATTCATACCATTAGACACGTGGGCCGATATTGGGGAAAGGCCGAACACCCTGGTTATCCCGCCGGCAGCCTGCTAAGCTAAGCGGTTCCCGTAGGTCATCGCATAGATCACCGGTTAGTCATAGAAGCCGGGGTTGTCCGGGGACCACACCTAAGAAAAATGGCGGTGTAGCTGGGATCCCTTAGGGCCAGAACTGGTCCTAGTACACATATACGAATGCTACTTTGTCCGAAATCTTTCAATTTAAATATACTACTTTCCAGAAACTTTCGTGGGGCTGTTTGCGTATTTTGTCTGTGTTATGATATTGAATATTCAAAATTCGAAATGCACAAGCGCATTGCAGAACCTTTAGTCGCTGTACGTAATGATAAAAGTCCCGGCCCATGTCACCTTTAGGGGCCGGACGTTATAACGATAGAAAAAAGAACAGCTTGGGGGGCTTCGGGGGCGGCAGCCCCCCGACTTAGGCTTAGGCTTAGTACATGGCTCATATAGGGACCTTAGCTTAGGCTAAGACTAAGGCTTTAGGCTTAGTATATCGAGAACGGCATGGCATGCATTTCACTTCCACCCTTAAAGGTTGCATTGGCCAAAGTCCCAATCATTCCATTCGAGTGATTTCTTCGTTTTTACGTCACAGAACGTAAGTAACAAAGTAGCTGTTCTCATGGTCTGCCCAAAAGTGAATATATACATTGTAACATTTATAACGCCTAACAAGAAATGGCACAGCACAACTGTATGTCTGAACAAGGAGATACTAGAGGAGAAGTAGCCCAAACGTTTATCGCAATATCGCTAGGAAATGTAACAACTAATCAGACTAGTCCATCAGCCCATGTCCACTTCAGGGACCGAACGCTATAACGCTAAAAAAAGAACAGTTTAGAGCGTGATGTTCGGGGGGCGGTAGCCCCCCGACTTATGCTTAGGCGGGCTAACATTGGTAAGTTTTCTGTTTGAGTGTAAATTTGTGAGCAAGGCAATGACATAGCTATTACAATGCTACAATGGAGATGTACAATGTGAAATTTTTGTTTTTATTTTTTTTGAAAGGTTTCCCTAAGCCAAGTGTTGTGGTATAGTAGGCTATTGGGGTCCTAGGGTCTCGACATTCACAAAAGTTTAAGTTTTTATTTTCACAAATTCAATCATTATATAGTTCCCTAATTTTGAGTTTACCTAAAATTAAAAATTTTGTTATTTGCCTAATTTGCATAATTTTGATTCTTTTACCTAACCTATGTTTAGGGAAGTGTTTGCCTCTGTAGAGTGTTCCTGCTTTTAGTTTTAAACAGCGTTAGTGATGATTTAATTTAATATTAACTTTTATCTGGGATCTGTTACTTTGCTAACCGCAAGATTTAGCATCCTTGTTTATTATACCGGAGTATTACTCATGTATTTGAATTAGTGAAGGTTTTTATCTTTAACTGAAAAAGGTTTTAGGAACTTATTGGTGAATATCTTTGCGCTTAATTGGATTTTTACGCTATACGCAAAGAATTGCCTTACGGAAGGATTTTTTAGATTGAGGCTATTAAGAAGCGTAAAATAATGACGGGATAGTGATTTATCTAAATTTCGCTGGAGTAATCTTGGCATTATGTCTTTTATAAAAGAACGGAGTTGGAAATAGGAGTGCTTCACCATTAGGTAAAATAAATCCGAGTGATATTTAATCTTAGTAATATTATCTCCACATAAACACGAAGTGGTTGTGAGATACTAAATAGGAGTCATAGTATAATAACAAATATTAGATAATCCTATTTAAGAATTCGGCCCTCAGTGTTGAGCGAGAAAGCCAGGGTGAGAGTATTAGGTGGGTTTATTGGGTAGTAGTGCGACCTGTCGGGTCGGCAGCCAGTCGGGGTCGGCTTGACAAGGAGTACTATTCATGAGCACACCGGGCGAGTAAGGGGTGTGGATTCGAACTCTCGCTCGAGTCACCGTTAGAATTACTATTCTTGGCGAGCCAGTCGGGGGCCACGGATCTCTTCTGTTCGACCAGCCAGTGGGGGGCGTTCGAACTGAATAGTACTCGACCGCTACTACGTAGTTGTATTTAACGTCTGCCAGCCAGTCGGGGGCGGCTTGTGCAAAATAACCGGCAAGTGGTAGTGTACATTTAAGGACTAGGTTAAGGTCATGCGGTTAAGGTTAAGACGCGGCGTGCCAGCCAATCGGCGGTATTGCTGTACCAATTCACAAGAGCAGTATTAGAATACTAGTTAACTTAAACGTAATCTGCTATCGCTCAAATCGTAACCCACTAAATAAAGACTGTATTAACTTAAATCTAAGAATTTAAGGTGACGTACGTACTTAGTTACTCGTACAGTTACCAGCCACGCGGTGGTAGTTGTGTCAACCTCATTAGAGGAGTAACAAAGCAGTATGTAACCTAAATATTAAAGTATCAGAAATAGGGATTATCGAGTGAGGGACTATTGGGTAGCCGAGTGGCATAAAAAGATAAAGCGAAACTGTATGAATCTTAGTGAAGTATAGCTTACGGTTACGGGTACTAAAGAATCGTACCGGGATATCAATTTACGGGAGCTAACATTGTGTGCCTTAATCTTTTGTCATATTCTGTAATAAAATTTTCTTGCCAAGGGTTTGGTGCCTATTATCTAGAAACAGAGTGACTAGAGCAGCACCACGCCGCAACGCAAAATACAGGGCACAAGCATTCACGAAAAGCAAGAACGCACGCCATCGCAGTTCCCCACCGACATACTATTGGCCACACCTCGGACCACGCAATCTTCGGTGAAGAATCCCGTCCCCATTTAACTTCTGATAGCCGTCATAACAAAAATGCCCACCAAACCCTACAACAATAAATCAAACAAAACATACGTAACACTAAGTAGGCTGGGCTCTCCAAATTGGGGTGGGGTACCCAGGCATTTTTCGGTTCCCCCTGATTCAGAACAGGTGCCCCCGGTTCATGCCCCCTGGCAAAATTTTGGGCTTCCCCGGTTCACCGCCTCTTCAATATTTTTGTTTCCAGTCGATCCAAAGTATATAAAATTTGTACTAGACTTCCCTTCTGAAGCCAAAAATTTCGCAAATTTTAAAAAAATTTGCTTCAAAATCGCTTTTTCTCTCCATTAAAACAATTTTGGCAGTGTTTCGGACACGATTCCTAACCGTTTTTCTTGGAAAAACGTCCCCTGCCAAAATCGAGCCCCCTGGCTCGGAACCAGGGGAGCCCCTGGTTTATGCCCCTCTCAAAATTTTCAGCGAATGGAGAACCCAGGTAGAGGCATTATACTCCACCCCAATTCTTATTTTTAGGTTTTTTCAGGACCCTAAACCCCTGGGAAGATCTAGCTGGGCGTGTTCCCGCTTTTTATTTTGTTTTCTGGAACATTTCAGAAGCACGAATCTCGGGTTACGTGATTAGGGCTACTTTTGCGTAATTGGTTGATTTTTTGATTTAATTTTATAGTTTAGCTTAGTTGGTTGTTAGCTAGACTCGCGTTGTGTATGCGTAGACCGGTCCGGACCGTTGTGTATGCGTAGTATAACATATAGAAATCTCGGCCCGCGTCAGCCCGTGGAGTGAGCTGTTTACAGAAATCCAACTACAACGACAACCTGCAGGCGGTTCAATAAAATGCTTCTATCCATCGCAACACAGCGCCACCTATGCCTAATGATTGCAACTTTATTAACAAGCGACGGTGAAAATGACGATCAAACGCCTTTTGCGATCCAAATATAGAACGTACACAAAATTATCACTATTCATTACTTGTATTAACACCAATACAAATAGTCAATGCGTTGTATTGCTGTCGAACGTTTTCGCATGCACCTGAGTTGGCTTTTGTTTAACAGATTGTTGCTCGGTTAAATGACTAACGATCTGATCTGTGACACTAGATTTCTTTAATTTCGAGTCACCTGAAGTCTTCATCGACGGGTCGGTAATTTGACAGTAAGAAGCGGTAGCCGTTCTTGAATATTGGTGTAACAATTGCAGATTTCCATTTTTTGGTAATAACACCAGTTCGTATTGAATGATTAAATAATTATTGTGCCATAAAATTGTATATTTCGTGTTGGCATTCGGCTAAAACATGGTTTTAAATTGTAGCGGCGCCAGGTGCAGCAAACCTATTAGCAATTTTCGGCTTGCTATGCAGTAGTTCGAGTGTAAACTGAATGTCGTTAAGTATTATCTCCGACTTAGGGTTTAGTACGGGTAGACGAGGAAGATCGTCATCGACGAAAACACAACCAAAATAATTAATAAACAGACGTGCACAATCGTGGTCCGATGCCATAACGGTTCCGTCATGCGTTTTTAACGGACCCAACCCTGGTTTTGATATAATTATGCTGTTGACATATAACCGAATCAATTTAATATCTGAGTTTATATTTCGGGCAATTATATAAGTATTCGTTCTGTTTAACAGCTACGTTAGCTTCAATGCGAGTTATTTCTGTTGCTGCATGGTAACGCTATCAATCTATCATAAGTCGCGATCGCTGGTATTATCTACATGGTATGTGGTTTCACTAGTTAGGGCTTCAGTATAATCGCACAGTTTGACCATGTGTGCTTTATCCGTCTATTAATTTAAAAAAAGGGGAACAAATAATTTATTAACGGCTTGTTTAGCAATATCTTTGAAGCTGTCCCTTAAATATAAATAGAATTGTATATCACAGCTTAGTGTAACGTAGTGGAGATTATGTGTTACAAGGGCGAAATCTTTTAGATTCCGTATGTGTGGGATCGGCCATAACTCGAAAATGACTTAACCGATTTTTAAAATTTGGGGCTGATTCGAACCGGCATAGTCGATTTAACGTGCATATTGTAGCATTTTTTGATTTTAGGTCTGGTTCTGAATGGTTTTTATACTGCATTTTAGTACCCTTCACGGAAGCACGGTTATTTTTATCTTAACCTTCGAATTTTATAGTAAAATGATAAATGAACCTTTTTGTTTTCGATTAAGGCTCCGGTTCTGGAGTTATCGAGTTTGACCTATGACACCCTCGTGGTTCCTAGACCTAAAATTCGAAAATTTGTTCTGATGTTCTGGGTTTTTTTTTAAATTTAACTTGGGGGTTTCGACCATTTGAAACTCATTGCCGGTGTTGGTTTTGATTTCGGACCCATGGTTTCATGAGTACGGGGGTATGGCGCCAACCTTTGTTCGGGGTAAGAGGTCAAAGTGAGGGTTTTTACCTCATTTTAGTACCGTTCACGGAACCAAGGTTATTTTTTCTTAACATTCTAATTTTTCTCTGGTTGATTTTACTTCATAGTAAAATGATAAATGCCGATGCATCTTTGTTTTTCGATTAAGGTTCTTTTTTTGGAGTTATGGGGTTTGAGGTATGACACCCTCATGGTTCCTAAACCCAAAATTCGTTATAGCGTCCTGGGCGGCCGAAAAGTTTTACTTTGGGGTTTTCGGGAATGGGAAACTTGTTGCCGGTGTTGGTTTTGCTCTGTGACCCATGGGTACCGTGGTATGCCGCCCCATGATTCCTTGACCCAAATTCCTAATTTTATTGTGACGTCCTGGGAGGCAGTTAGCTCGCACTTAGGGGTTTTCGAGCATGGGAAACACATTGCGTTGTTGTGGAATATACACATATAGCATATCGACATATGCCGTCGAGAGTTGATTGGCTGTGCACGCAAAAGGCGTAGGTGTACATATGCTTCACTACGCTCTGAAATCTCGATAGAGTTACTAGTTTCTACGTTCAAACTTTTCTGATTTGATTTGGCTTATATCGGTCATTGTAACCTGTAGTTCTCCGTTGCCTTGTTGCATAGGTATCTTGTCCTACTTCATGCAATAACTCGTACTTAATGCAGTAGCAATAATGTATACTACAAACAATATATTAGAGGAGTATTAGAACTAGAGGAGTATTTGCAGTATATATTAAAAATTCACTTTTAGGAGGACCCGCTGACCCTGATGGCCCGCTCAAACCCACGACAGTCCTTTAAGTTTTGGGTTTAAACAAACCATGGAAAGAATACTCAACAGTAGATCTAAAAATAGTAAAATATTTGAAAATTCGCTCTACGTAGAATGATATAATTGGTCTGTGGGTTTTCATACTCGCTATATATATGCGGTATAACAAATATTGCAATTTGCATAATATTCATCCAATGCTGTAAGCTTTGGGTGCCCGAAACACGAAAATGCCTCTTGAGATTCTGTTTTTGAAGAAAGTTGTGGTTCATGAATTTTGAAAGTTTTCTTCTTTGGACATTGGGCAAAGAAACAAGACATCTCTTGTTTTCGAAATTTGTAAAAAATTATATTGATTTTGCTTCTCATAGAATAACCACACGCGCACTATATCTCGCCACTGCTGGAGTAGCTAGGATATACTACCATTAAACTTTTACTGTACCTATATAGTGTATGCAATGTAAATTTTTAGTCTTGCTATTACCAGTAATGAATTTTAACCTGTACTAGAGATCTAAGTTACTCATTTATTTTGATGGACCAGTTCAGTTCATTTTCACTATGGTTCTGGAACGAAAGCTTTTGGTTTCCAGTCGGATTTCATTGGTCCGACATTGCATCCACACCTACGGAAAAATACACGGACACTAGTGATTTAAAGTATTCTCTGTACTATGCTGCACTATTATCCTGCATTCGTATTGCATGGGAATGGTAAGCGAACCGATTTATGTGTTAGATTGTTATAGAATTATTTTTTAAGTTCGTGCATCTACCTGTGTTTTATTGTATCCTCCAAAATAGCATGGAAACGGATCATATCGTATGATTTGAACAACCGAAATATGATTAATTTTAATATAGTCTTTTTTGAGCCTCGTTGCGAAATAGCCCGTATCTTATTGATCATATTGAAGTTATAAATATTTTATGCACTGTTATTCAAAAGGACAGCGGTGAGTTTTCTCAATTGACTGTCAACTGAGCTAAAAATTTTGTGCTGATCAGGCACGCTGCTGCAAAGATTTCCTGCCCATATTCTCGTTGGTCATTGGGGGTAGAAATAATGTGTTTCATGATTTTTGGTATTGGTTTCTCCAAATTGGTGCGGTTTCTGGGCCTCATTTTCATTTTAGTAAATATTTTCCTAGAAGCCTTCTGCATACTTTCATGTCTTCCGGAACGTCTTGGCAAGCGAAGACCCTTTATTTGTTAGCTTTGGCACTTGTGGGTGGTCAATGATATGAGCTGAAAATTATGGCCAAATTTCTTTTGATGTATTGCTGGAGCATTGTTGATGCTCTGGGCCTTTGAAAGGAGCTCAGCAATTTCAGTTTACCACCTCGCAAATAGACACTGAATTTTGACTGGCTACACTCGCTGCGATTTCCTTCGCCGCCGTGCGAATTGCTAGTGTTATAAACAATTCGAAGCATGGTAAAACTTCTAAATTGCTTTAATGTTCGGTTCAAGTCCCGCCTTGCGTTTCAGGAAAGTTGAGATGAACAATTTCTACAAAATCAAATGAAAATATGTACTAGTGCTTGATTGGCTAGTATTATCGCTGTGTTGTACCTCATATAATTTTTGTAGAGGTGGCCAAATGGCTGCTGGAAAACTATAACACCTAACCAAAGGTATCTAAAAACGTAAACTGAAAACTTTTGTTTTTATTTTAAGCAAATTGTCTTGCCCCCACGAATATCTTGGAAATGATTTTGATTCGGAAACAACAAAATTTATTGCATATTGCGGCATGCTGATATCGAAAAATTATGAAATCCGATCCTTGATTCCAGCAAAGTAAATCGGAATCGGGACACGAATTTGTCAGAATGAGAACTGGATCATAATTCCGGTTAATCACGGACAATCATTCTAATTTTAGGTTAATCGCCCGACCGTTAGGATCTCACGTTTGTGGTATCGAGGACACACATTCTGAACTACATACCTTGCTAAATCGTTTAAAGTCGTTTTTTACTTCAAAAGTGCCACGATTTCGGGACATTAGCGGCTCACACGAATCGATTGCGGGAATAAGCGATAAGATAGAGTTGCAAGATATTCCCTGTAGTGAATAGTTAGTTTTGTTTTTTCTATAGTTGAGACAATATAAAAATAATAACAAAAGTCGGTGATGATCGACTGTCACGGAGACTGTGGCAGTGGCACTCTTCAGATTTTCCTTGCTATAACTAGTGGTACGTCGCGGTTGTTGGGTCGTAGACATGACTACCCCACCCATGTTCATAGACTATTATTTTAGAACCCCATTTTCAGCGACGACATTTTCAGATCTTCAGGCGCATGGACTACTAAATTCACTAAATAACACCCCATCCATGTTCAAGGACCACATTTTCAGACCTCCAGGTGCATGGGCCACTTTTTTGTTTTTCTAAAATGAAAAACTATGATGAAAAATGTAAAAGCGAACTTGGTGTGTCATAAAGCTGGGGTAAGGGCGAAAGTGGCCGCGACGTACCGCCGTCGATTATACAGTAAAGTTGAAGAGTATCGTACTCTTCAGTAGTGTCGGCCATCATCGAATATTGGTATTAATAAGAGCTTTGTCTTATCAGTGTTCTTAACTCTATTCTTTCAAACAACCCCTCCTTTATGTTTTCAACACCTTAAATAAAATGTATTCTCTGTTCTACAACAGTCATGTTAGCCTAAATTTAGGTAAACATATGTGTTACGATATTGTGCGTGCTAAACTGTTGCTTGGTAAAAGTTTGTGAGCTGAGCCATCTGATTGTGTGAGATATGTTACGGACAAAATGAATCTAAAGTTTCGAATTGACATTTTTCCTACTATCAAATATTATTCTATAGCGTGGAGAGTAAAAATAAGTTTGCCTTTGATGTATCATTGCATGTAAAATACATCTGTTATGTATAGCATTAACCAAACGATCTCTCTTATTCAAAATATCGACAATTCATAGCCAAGAGGTAAAATATGTTTGATTTCGAGTGGAACGAGAATTTTCAATTTTGGCTCTGGAGGGGGGTTGAGGAGGTCCTGTCTGTGTGTGTCTGTGGATCTCGATAACAGTTGGGCGGATTTTGATGCAAGATAGCTCATTCGAACCGCAATGGTCGATTGAGGTGTAGTGACGGGACCCGATTTTTTAATTTTTTCCCGGGGGAAAGTTATGGGGCAAAATGACGTCATTTTGACTCATTTTTCGATCACCCCTCCAGTTTTTGCGACTTTTCTCAATAAGTAAACGAGGCAAAGTAATAGGCCTATTCCATTAGCTTTACCAGGGCTTTCCAATGAGATATAACAAGTTTTTCAAGTACTTCCCAATCTGGATTCTGTAAACTTATAGTTGGCGCCAAATTTCATATTTGGTGAAAAGTCGTGTGAAATGCACCTAAATGTGTGCTTATTGTTGGTTTTAGTGTCGGATATGGGTTTTCTGGCCCAACAAGCTGATTGCGAGTGTTTTTTGCGAGATTTTTCTCAAGTGTCGGTTTGAATTCTTTAACGTTCTTTTCACGGTCAATTTAGAGTTTTATTGAATTGTTAGTTGATTGTTTTTGTACTCGTTGTCTGATGTTTTGTCTACTGCATACGTTGGCTATCAAAAGAGGCGGCCGTAACTATGACTCATCCATCACTCACGGTTTATATACGTAATGCTGCACCTGCGTACTGTGTGTAGCTTTGTTTGTGTGTGCTTTCTACAACAGACTTCGGGGGATTGTTCTCACCACTCGAATTCTGGCTCGCAAGCGAGCTTCACTAGTTGATAACGCTGACGAAACACGTCGTACATCAAAACACAGTATTCCTTTTCCTTTCCTTTTTAGAGCTTTCCCCCCGGGGGAGCATGCTCACCCTTGTTACTGCTCCAGACATTTCCGTTGGTGGCGAGCCATGTTGGTTGCAGACAGTGGTCGACCGCAGTTGATGCACGGTTTCCATTTCTGCGTGTATACCCGTGCATGGGGCTGGCCCTGGTGCCGGACAGTCCCTCTATTTCCACCCTCCACCTCCGTTGCTGTGCAAGACCTTCGATGGCGAGCTATATTTGACTTGGAGACCCATCTTCCACATTTTTGGCATCGTCGCATGTTTGGATCGTCACATCTTGTCCCACCACAAGATCTTTTGTGGTTTTGTAGAGCACTGTCCGTTCGAAACATTTGGTTACAGGCTGGGCATTCGAACGATCGACGCTTTTCACTATCAGAATGCAGCTTCCTTTGGTGGGCTACCAGCCCTGCTTTGCTTTTGCACAATTGGCCACGTCCGTCGAATTTACATGTCAGTGCATCTTCGTCGTTGTGTAGTCGAACCTGGTTCCGATCAGTGGTCGGTGATGTTGCTTTGCTTCCCTGCGACCTTTCCCATTTCCTCAAATGCTCCATCCGTTCATTTACCATTCGTTTCCATCCCCGTCGATCAGTAGCTAGCCGTCCAGCGTCCATCCAGTCGACACCGGCTTCTTTCAGTAGTCGTTTCCAGTACAGGATGGTTTTCCTGTATGCCTCGAGGCGGGCGTACATCCGTGTATCGCTGCTTTCGTTTGTCTTGAGTCGTCCATACGAAGAACGTGACCAATTCTTCCGAGTACGCGTTTCTCCACTTTCCATCGGATGCTGTTGATGCCGAGCTGGTTGCGTACATCTTGCATATTGATTCCCTGGGTCTCCATTTTCACTTGCGGCGGGCCTCGTTTATTGCTCCATATGTAGCGATAATATCGATCGACTCGGCTTTGAAGCTTCCGTAGTTTCCGAATCTCCCACGTCCGCACGCTGCAGTCAAAAAGGAGTAAAGTCTTCACACAGCCCTCGACGACCCTGGCTTGCGTACGTTTTGATAGCTTCGAATGCATCAGTTGCTTCCGTACCTTGAACCATATACCACGTGCGCGCTCCAGTCGGATCCGCACGTCTTCCTTCAGTCCCATCCAGCACCCAAGCATCCTGACCGTACCTCCTTCGTCCGTGCCAAACAGTAGGCTCTCCTCTTTATCGTCGTTGTTTCGTCCTCGAACATCGCCATTATACGCTTCATTTCGTTTGTACCACGTTCTACTTCTTCCGCGGTTCCGATGACGGTCGTGTAGCCGCGAACAGTGATAGGCTTGACTGACAGGCAATCGCAACACGATATTCATAATCATGGCATTAATATCGTCTCTCATCTGTTAGCTAAAACATTTTAGTTTTAGTTCTCACGAGGTGCACTGGTGGGAACGTGTCTACATGTTACTTGAAGTTAGTCCTGGTCATTATTACCGCTACACTAAGGCTTTTTAAGAGGAGGAGGTGCAGTTTGTGTGGATAGGATTTTATGATATTATATGGGACTGATGGCATAATTAAGTTTCTTAGCTAGCGCATGAAGCTTAGATTTTTATCAAAGCAAATTTTAACTAGACAGTTTGGGGCAACATTTTTGGAATGACGGATATTAAATAATGCTTGTAAGATTACGCAAGTTGTTAATCTTTAACTTAGTTCAGTTGGAGTGCAGGAACTTCACATTATTTTAACGGCGTCATCCATATGTGTTGGTGCCATTGACGGAGGATTTTATTAATCGCAGTCGCTCTGTCGTAAGTGGTAACTGCAGCAAACTTTTAGAACATACACATAGTTGCATTCGTCTAGTGACACGCTGTCAACAGTAACTGGCTAGTCCAAAGTGGGGGGCGGTATTTTCGGCTGCCCCCCCGGAAAAATGGAGGTACCATTTGACTGCGCCCACCGGGAAAAATCCGGGTACCCCCGGCTCAAAGGCTCCTGCTGAGAAGAATTTACGCGTAAACGCGATAAAATCCAGCACCCCTCCCCGGCAGTAGACCCGGGGGAAACGGATATAATTTTCGAAGTTTGGACTAGCCAAAGTAACATACTGTTTTGCCTTTTTATAAGGTATTCCATAGATCAAGGATTCAAAAGACGTTTCCGTTCTGAAATACTCATTTAGTTGTGCTCGTTTCTGTTCAAACCTTTTATATATACAGTGCATGACCAGTGCAACGTTTAGCGGCATGAGATAAATGAGTGATGTGCTATTCTCGATAAACTAAGTTAAAGCTTTAGTCTTTCCCTAAGTTTTATATTTCATATAACTCGTAAATTACGGCTAATTCGAATCCCCAACAATAAGCAGTTCTTTTTACTAATGATATCGGAAACGTGACATCGGCGCAGTGCATGGCCCTGTACTTCTAATAGAATAGAATTTTTTCGATAAGCTGTAGACTACATTTTTCTTGCGTGGATCAACTTTTGCTGCTAAATATCGCTTGTTGTTTTTCAGCTTGTCATAAGGATGTTTGTGTTGCCGCGATGTAGCCATTTGTCAGCAAATCTGCTGAGAGATTAATTTTCTTAGTGAATTTTTTGTTGCAAAGCTACTTAGTTTTGGCGGGGTAAAGAAGGGTTGACTGAAAAGTGCAAATTGCTTTAGAACTGTTACAATAACATGATGATTATGCTGCAGCGTTTATTTATAAAGTAAAATCGAACTTTCATGTAATATTATAGCTGTGATGGTATTGTACCGAACGGCAATGCAACAAGCGACGATGACGTCGGTCCAAGCACTGGACCCCATTCACCTGCCGCGGTCAGCAGTCCGTCGGCGAAACGTAAAAAGAATTCAAAACTTGCAACGAAATTAAAACTTATTTCGAAGAAATCGACTCTTGATAAATTTTCTGAATCGTCGTAAGTGGTTGTTTTTGTTCTTATTTGAGTAATACAGCTGTATATATGTGCTAAATTTTGCGGAAAATTCACACATTCAAATATGTTATTTGAGGTAACTGTTTGATTATACTATTCGAACTAGGGGACTATCCAGCATTGCGACACTGTCTAATTTGACGCCACACTACTTTTAAGCGTAAAATCTCAACAAAATCAGACAGGAATCCTTAGTGGAAAATATGTTAAATCTCTGTATTTTAGGTGACGCATCGGCTGTGGATCATGGTTGTCATTTTGGTTACTATATATTTAAAAATTGCAGGTTTGTAAAAATTGTTACACAGTGCTATATGAACTTTGATTTTGCAGCTTGGAATTTCGGCGGCTATTGAAATTAGATCTCATCTGATGTAGCAACATTTAGCTTAGTAACATTAATTGTTCACTTGAAGCTTAATTCATTAAACAAAAAATATATTATTTTTGCTGCGATAACAACGAAAATGTTTTAAGGTTGCTAAAGTAAAAAAATATTGCGGCTGTAGTTAAGTTTAGCTGCTAGTAATAGTTGGATGCGGCGCGTTAATTGACCTGTTTGTTTCTATGATTTCCTAGATCGTCACTGCAACAGACTAATTCATTCTTTTCACAGGTTAAATACTCAAAGCGAGATAACGGAGTCAACATGTTTATTGAATACTGAATGCGGACTTAGTACGGAATGATGTAATTTTGCTGACCATGAACAGGGTGATTTCGATAATATTGGCGAATCATCTCTGGGGAAACCAGAATAGTAATGTCAGTATAAGTGCGTGGTAATGAGTTCATAGGTTTGAGTAAAGCGAAACAAAGGAAAACAAGGAAAGTTGAGTGTGGAACCGTACGTTCTACCATTTTGCGTAAATTCTTAACGTCAGTATATGTACGTGGTAATGAGTTCATAAGTTTGAGTAAAGCGAAACAAAGGAAAACAAGGAAAGTTGAGTGTTGAACCGTACGTTCTACCATTTTGCGTAAATTCTTAACGTCAGTATATGTACGTGGTAATGAGTTCATAAGTTTGAGTAAAGCGAAACAAAGGAAAACAAGAAAAGTTGAGTGTTGAACCGTACGTTCTACCATTTTGCGTAAATTCTGTCGTGCTGGCCATTGTTTTTTTTATCCACGAATGGGTCCAGACTCAAAAGTTTCTAATAAGACTCTGTTATTTTCCAATCAACCCAAGCTGGGCCCCAGAATGATTTTGTCGTAAATTTTGTTTCAAACCACCATTTTAACAAAGTTGTGTGTCAATGTAAACTTAACTCCAATATTTTTTCATTTTTCTTCGTAATTTCACTGATATCTTCTCAACTGTGCTATTTTGGTCTACTGGTCTCTTTTATAACTCATACAATTTTTCGTGCATCTTCGGCGCGCAGGTGCCTCAGTCACGAGTACATGGTATACGTATATATGTGTTACAATTATTGAGCGGAGCGTTTTTGAGCGGAGCGAAGCGAAGCGTTTTTATTTTCTGTCTGGGATTAAAAAGGTCGATGTCCGTTCGTTCGTTCGCTCCGACGGATCTCAAGAACCACTGAACCGATTTTTAAAAACTTTTTTTGTTTGAAAGCCTATCATGTCAGAGTGTGCACCTGATATTTGGGATTAAAAAATTTTGAGTGGTTAATTAGTAATTAGCTAATTAGTTAAGCTTATGCAGCTAAAATAGAGAATTTTGCAATATTTGTGTTATTTATTGAAATAGAATCGTTTCGATCAAACGATTATAGGGTTTTTGGGTCGAAGAATTCAAATATAATATTTTTACCAATGATAAAGCCCTATGCCCTATGCAATGTAGTTATTTGAAGAACATAAAATTGAGTACATTCGTAATGCCACAGCCCAAGCTCCGCTCACAAATGTAGTTCCACTACCGACTAGTTTATTATCGTTATAAAATGTGTATTCATTCACACAGTTTTCCTTCTCCAGACACAGAAATGACCAATGAAATCCAGTGGCACCGTATTCAGACCCAGTCTTGACCCAGCTTCTATTTTGAAAAACCTGCTTGTGGATCGTAACCATAGGCTTATGAATAAAAGAGATCATGTATTGTTGTGTTATTTGCTGTAACTGTGAAGATTCAGGAGTTTTTAATTAATATTTTAGATGGAGAATGCTGTTTTATTCGTTTATATTTTGCTATGGGGTATCGAATCTTCGAAATGTAGGTTTTTAATTTTTTATTACATAATTATTATAGTATAAATAAAAGTATATAAATGTGGTAACAATTATTTAGTCACAAACTATATTATTTTACTTCCAGTGCAAATATTTTTCCAAATTTTTGATAAATTTTGGCTTTGATTGATACTACATTTATGGTAGAAATTTTAGATAACTTTAATTCATATTAGGTTGATGTTTATTCTCATATTGTCGGGATTGTAGAAAATAACGACTAGGTAGGTCAGTAGGTAGAGGGCGACATTATAAAGAGGTAAACGTGAATTTTAGCTCTAAGCATACGAGGAAATATTTATTTACTTTAAAACCGTTGCAGAACGGTTTTCGCTTATGCTCAAAAACTTAAAGTTATGCAATACTCTAAATTAGAAAATATAGTATGGTTTGGCTTTGTCTTTGGCTACTGCCTGTTAGTGTTTCATTTCCTCGATATTACTTTTCGCAATTAGACAAAAGAGTCTAGTCAGATTTTATTAACTAGTGGTTAAAATGGATACGTTCCAGACCAGCGTTCTAAGATGCCCGGATTCATTCAGCTCAGTGTTCTCGGCATTTTATTGAGTTAAGTCATGTTTGTCTAACTTGAAGTGATAATTTCGGACAAATCAAGTTCAATTTTAACTTAACCCCTATTCAGAGTGGCTCTCTGTTTTACCTATGTGTAACTGTTTACATTTACTACATCGCTATTTATAATATTTGATTGTTGCATAGTTTAGTTTCGGTTAAAATTTTTTTGTTATATATAGTTTTTCTTGTTAACTTTGCAGAAAACCTGGTTTTGGGAAACACAATCGTGCTGGTATGGTTGGCCATATCAGGTATGTGATATAGTCATATGATGATTGTAACTGATGTGTACTGTATATTATAACTTGACCACGTGACTTAAACCGTTTATGTCTCAAATGAACATGCGACACATCACTTCAAAATGCCTCTGTGGTTTCGGGTTTTCATCTGTTTCGGTGAGTAGCCACATCCTTGCAGTTTTTTCCATTGCTGGCGCATATTGCAGGGCTTTAGCTGCGATATCATTAGCTTTTGCATCTACCGATTTCATGTCTTGAAGACATGACCAGTGGGCTTTTGCGAGTTGGCCGGGCCAACGAAACACAAGGACTTACGCATGATTCTGTTAGCTCCACTACGTAGGACACGATTGAGCCATCTGAGTTTTCATTCACAATTCTTTTGCTTAAGTTTTGAGGATTATTAAGACTGCTGTTGACCTATGCGTTGTAACCTAAACATTCCAGCCGTTGCTTTAAGTGCCGGTCTTGTTTCGTAATTTTTGGATATATCCAAGATAAGTAGAGTGAAACGGGCTTTTCCACAACATTTCAAAAAGTGGGTGGAAAAGGGGGGGACATGTTCATTGTCGGGGGAAATTTCAAAGCGGGGGACCAACATTGTGTCTTATGTGCTACTACGGATTTCCAAATAGTATTAACTGTAGGACGAAAATATTTTTAGGCTGTTTAATAAGAAGTGTTTGGCAAAATGAGAACATGAATTTAAAGACATTAAATCATGGATTTAGTTAAACACATGGTTTCATCGGGTGGGGGCGAATAGGAGGATGTGAAAAGAGGTGCTCTAACTGTGGTATGTCTTAGTTTTTTCTGATGATTTGGTGCAACCTGGCAATGTCGATTATGTTAACCATAGCCACCTTAGTAACACGTCTATGGACAAATGTTGCCCTCAATAAAATTAGGATTTGGTTCCGAACGCACACTTTATCATTGATAGATTACTGTGAACTCGACGAACATTATTAATTTGGTAGATATATTCAAATTTTAAACTATTATATATCAAATGGTTTTGTCACAGTCTTTGCACACCGGGCCTGTCTATGTCTAAGTGCGCTTGCTGCGTTATTGCTTTCCAAGTATTTCTACAGACATCAGCGTTGACATGCAATTCAATCAAGAATTCATTAATGCACATTGTAGAATAGTGTTATACTTAGCCAAACTCATGTGCTTAACCTTATCGATGATGTCATCGTTATTCGGCCTAGTTCCTCTAACCAAGGATTACATGGAATTCCTGCAAGGTTGTTTGGGATGGAGACATCAAGGTTTCTTGACGGGGATACCAGTTGTCATGTCAATATGTAATGAGAATATGCAGAAGCAGGATCCACCTATGAGTGTTGCTCTTGCTCTTCTGTGAAAGTATATTGGTGACGTGATATATAGTCTCCTCTAAGTAACCTGGGAACTGGCTGGTACTTCAAAAGAACATTTTAGCAGCCAGTTGGAGACAGTCGGCCCAAACCATATCGTGGTATAAGCTAGAGTACAAGAAGTGTGACCGCATGCCTTACTATTCTGCAAAGTTGTTTTAATGCTTTCTTTGCACAACGAATGAGTGATTCACCAGATACTATTTACAGGCATTGGTGCCTATAGCGGTAGCGGTTATCTGCCGTTCCCCAAGTGTCGGACTCCCTTTAAGCCATATTTACTCGCAAGCTCCATTTACCCAAACCCCATCAACCCAAAGTTTACCTCCCCTAGGTGCGCTGGAGCCCTGCGTCAATTATAAGCAAAGTTACAAACAATTTTGAAGGAAAGATGACCAAAATTGTGAGGGACAATTTGGAGAAGAAAAATTTTGTTACCGCCCTGGTTTCCATCCCCTCCCTGCGCACCCCTCTATCCTCGTCGAGACCATTTGCCCCCAGGCCTGAGGGCTTCGGTATTTAGTAGAATCAAGGTTTTCAGTGACTAAATAATCTACAAAGGCTCATTGCGAAGATAACAAGTTGGATGATTAAACCAATGGAATGGTAAGCGCTATGTCATAGTTGAAAATTTCTATTACACACTGTACATGTGGATGGAAAACAGAAAAGTATTTTAGGCTACAGTATAGTTGTTTACACAGAAGCGATGTTTTTGTTAGTATGGTCTGCAAATTTTGTTGAGCAGATTACAGGTTATAAAAAGGATTATTATCCCACTCCACCGGTTCTCAGTTTGTCATTGTTGACAACGTGCACCGCACTCAGCACAGCGAATAAAATTAATGGCGAATTTTTAGTTTTAACTGGAAGCGTTATAGCCTTTTATATGAAATTTGTTAGAGCGTGCGGTTTTGTATTGTTACAACTGTATAATAATTGTTTTGTTACAGACGATCGATCGACAAATTTGGCATTACTATATGATTGAATGCGGATTTTATTGGTCTTTGGCGTTTTCACAATTTGTCGATGTCCAGAGAAAGGTATCGATATAAATATTGCGCTTAGTTGCAAAGAAAATTTGTGGTGATAGTGAAATAGCTTCAAATGGAAGTTTAACTGATAGCAATTTTGATACCGATAAGTTGCTACTGCTTCATTGTTATTAGGTTAGCTTGATTAAGTTTTGGTCAAGACACTTCGAGCATGCTTTGAGAAGTTGTATTATGGTCGCTTAATTATTTCCGGTTGTACTGGTTATTAGTTTTATTATTGTTTGAGCTTTAAAATGATTACAAGTGCGAAAATGTTTTAAAATGAATAAAAATAACTGCTTTGTTTCTTTAGCATGTACTGTCTTGACGATCTTGATAGCCGTACGTATATTGTAGTACGATATAATATAAGGGTGACAATACCACTTTCCACAAATCAATGTGTAATATACAAGTATCTCGCAAAATGAGGATGAAACATATATCACGGGTGTGATTTGTTCAAATGCGTATTTTGTTATCACTTCTAACTGGCTTTGTGTTTGTATTAAGAATTATTAACATTATTCTGGCAAAGGGTTGGCGAACCATATTCAGGCCCACAGCAACTCATGGAGTGGTTAGCAAAGTTGTAGATCTCTTTTTAACTGATTCTGTGGTGGTCTTCATTTTTCGATGTGGCGAGATATGGGCTGTGAAACAGTTTACACCTATGGTCTGATTAGGTAAAAAACCCTTAAAAACATGTTTTGCCATTTTGACCTGGAAGAAATGTCTGGACTTGTGCGCTTTCTACGAAAGGGCGCATAATCATCATTTTTTCTGTCGATGTCGAAATCCGTGTGTCTGAAAATAAGTTATGAATGACAGCAACAGCCAAAAACAAAGACACGATTTTTTCCCTAGCGGCCTCGTTCAAAACTTCGCTGGCTTCGTTTCAATTAAGTATTCATGTGTTTTATAACGAAATGAATACATTAGGTGTTATTAGCATTGAGTTCGTCTATGACAACTAGCCTTGATTTTTAGACAAACGTTAGTGCTCGACTGATCGAAGAATTCGTACTTCTAGACGAACATTGAGGTAGATACGTATGTATTATTGCTGGTTATAGGGCTACAGTGCTGTTATTTATTTCAGGATTTCTGGGTCAATTTTGTTCATCACATTGTGACCATTACGCTCATTTCATTGTCTTG
>JASANE010007565.1:0-51059 GCA_030248225.1 Trileptium ribeirensis
CTGATAATTGGGACACCTATATTGATAGCGCACTTTTTGCGTACCGAACTACGGTTCATGTGTCAACGGGTCAAACCCCGTTTTTCTTAACGCACGGTCGTGACCCGGATTTACCTGGAGAAAATCCGTTGGTGCCCATAACGGAGGGTGGAAGTTCCGACCAACATGTACGGAAACTGTTGGATACGTTGACTAGCACTTGGAAAGAAGCTAGTAAGTCCGTGCTTTTGGCCCAAGATGCCTACAAGCGATATTTCGATCGAAGAGCACGCATTCGTGACTTTTTGCCAGGAGATGTAGTGTTAATGCGAAGGCCAGAGAAAATCGATTCTCGTAGGATCACCAACAAATTTCACCCGAATTTTGGGCGACTTTATCGAGTAGTCAAGGTACAAGGTCCTAATCTGGAGGTAATACGATTAGGTGATGCGCGATGTAAAAGTAAGGTTTATAATAAAAGTCTGTTTAAACATTTCGGTGGAGAACCTCGAGATTATTTGGAATACGAGCAACGCTTACGCGCGATCGAAATCGATAGCGAAGAAATCGATTGGTTTTGCGGAGAATGTGGGCAGAGTTACGAAGAAGACCTCCGCGTAGGTGAAGACGATGTCAATTGGATCGAATGTGATTACTGCCTCGAATGGTATCACTTTCGGTGTGTGCAATTAAAGCAGGAGCCGGAAACGACATTATGGTATTGTCCGGCATGTATACAACGACTATGTACATAAACGGTAAATACTATTTAATTATGGATGCTTCTTATTCTATCTTTCTATTTTTCGGTGTTGAATGAAGCAGGCCAAGCTGGAAGACGCGTGCAGTATGGTTTTCGGTAGCGACGAAGTAACGCTTTCGTTAGCTGGTTGGTCGCCAATGCCGAACCGTTAAAAAGATCCAATATGGTGGCCATGTGCATGTGAACGGGTAAATTGATTTGTTCTTGCTTCTTTTCCTATTTTTCCGCTATCGAACAATGAATAGTATAACGTAGTAATCGTGCTTCAGCAATCATTGAGTGCTAATTTCGGGATTGACAATGTGGTAGTGGCGAGCCAACTTCTGATGGAGATCTATAGCAGAGTTTGCCCGTAAGAACTCTCTAATTCTATTGGAGTAATGGAGAAGTGATGATGCGCGCTACGTAGATGGAGCATTAATTATTGTGTGTCCGACATGGTGGCTTTCGAATGGTCTGCTTTATAAACTGTTATAAACAATTATTGCATTTTAGATTTCAGGCCACTGCTGGTGAGTAAACTGTTTCTTGATAAGCTTAACTCGATTGTTGGTATTAACCTTGCTTAATAGACTTTAATAACAATTGTCGTCATATTCAGCGTTATTCAAAGAACAATTCGGCATCAACGAAATTGTGATCTTATAACGGCAATTGGAATGGCGGATTCAATACGAAACTCTGATAGCGAAGGTGGGTTATTGGGTGGTTCCGACTGGTTGTCTTGTCTCAAATTAGAACCAAGGGGTACCCCTTCCGAGTGTTAACTTAGCGAGGTAGATCAACAGTTAGCTTGGCCAGAGGGATTGCAAGGGCCACCTTGGAGGGGTCGTCGTAACAACCCAGTGTGGGAGTTATCTGCGGGGACCAGTGATTCGGGGACGGTTGGTCGTGAGTGGATGCACCCCACCAGTGTAGCTGTGGTAGACACAAAGGAACAAATCGAATCAGCGATGAGAATTATCGACCGCTCAGCCACCAACTTAACAGCATGTAATAGCGAAGATGTAAATATCAGCTATCAACAGCAACAACCATTTACGCAGGCGTGGGAAATATATTAAAACATACGAGAACGTCACGACGACTACAAGGAAGCGATCAGTGAATCTATGGATAGTGGTAGCGAAGCAAAACGACGAGAGCGAGGCGAATCGCGTGTGTTTCCAAATGTAGTGGTAACACGACCCCCACCGTGGCAAGAACTAATTTATTATACGAAGCAACAGTCAACGTCGACGGCAATCTTCGCGCCATTTTCCTCGTCTATGTCAAGTGCCGCAACGTTAACCATAGCCACCGAAGCACAACAGAAATTGCACGAGGTAAAAACCTTTGAGGAAGCATCGGCTGTTATGCAGCATTCACAGAAAAATGCGTGCAAAAACCGGGCAGTTTTGTCTCTTACAGCCGTCCGTAAGAGACAAAAATCTCTTAAGGCTGGCTGTATAATATTTTAGTTTCATACAGATAGCTATAAGACACTTTTGTCCCTTATGACCAGCTATAAGAGACAAATGTCTCTTATAGCTACCCGTAAGGTTTTGAAGTCTTTTACAGTTGGCTTTAAGAGACTTTTGTCTTTAACAGCAATGCATTACAAACTAAAATCTGTTATAGCTGTCTTTAAGATACTTTTGTCTCGTATGGCCAGTCGTTAAAGACTTTTATCTCTTGTGGCCAGCTCTAAAAGACAAAAATCTCTTACAGACGGTTGTAAGAGATTAAAATATCTTACAATTGGCTATAAGAGACAAAAGTGTCTTATAGCTATCTGTATGAAACTAAAATATTATACAGACAGCCTTAAGAGATTTTTGTCTCTTACGGACGGCTGTAAGAGACAAAACTGGCCGGTTTTTGCACGCATTTTTCTGTGAATGCTGCACTAGCTGTGTCATAAAGGGCCACTATTTGACTCCATAATATAAGCAAAGTCGAAATACGTCAATCCGGAGATGAGTTATGAGTAACAGCGATAGACAAACTAAATTGTCATGATTTTCGTCTTAGCGCTCTCAGTGAAACTGGGTTATTTGTAGTCAAATACAAAATTATTTTGTACACAGAAATGGTTGCATATGTTTTTACACGTCTACTTTCTGAGTTCTTTTTAATCATTCTTTTTCGAAATTTTGACAATATTTTAAGCATTTATACGGACATTGTTTCATAAAACATCCCTTAACCTAATTTTTATTCTGACGTTTGTACTTAAGCAAACACTGGCTGAAAACCAATAAATAAGTTAAATTTAATTCGGGGTTTACATGTCAAAAGCTTTGTTATAATATTCTAATTTTTGTATGTTACAGCTGGCTGTAAGAGACAAAAGTATCTAACAGCTAGCCATTAGAAACAAAAATCTGTTACAGCAATCTCATTATTGATATTGGTGCGCCCTCAAGCTTGATATTGGTGCCCCGTCCATATTGATATTGGTGCCCCATGCAATTTGATATTGTGCCCCTGCAGCTTGATATTGGTCCCTCCTGCAGTTTGATACTGGTTCACCCTCTAGTTTGATATTGGTGCCCCTCCAACTTGACATTGGTCTCTCATCCAGTTTGACATTGGTGCCCCTCCAATTTGATATTGGTGCCCACGCCCCAGTTGAATATTGGCCCCCTCCAGTTTGATATTGGTGCCCACACAGTTAGATATTGCCCCCTCCAGTTTGATATTGGTGCCCTCTTTAGTTTGATATTGGTATCCCTCCAGATTGATATTGATGCCCCCTCCAGGTTGATATTGGTGCCCCCTCCACTTTGATATTGGTACCGCGTCGATTTTGATATTGGGGCCCTCTCTAGTTTGATACTTGTGCCTTCCTCCAGTTTGATATTAATGTCCCCTCCAGTTTGATATTGGCGCCCACTCCAGTTTGATATTGGTCCCCTCTCCAGTTTGATATGGGTGGCCCCACGACATTTGCCCCCTCCAGTTTGACAAGTTTGATATTGGCCTCTTCCAGTTTGATAGTGGTGCCCTTCTCTAGTTAGATATTGGGCCCCCCTCCGGTTTAATATTGGTACCCCCTCCAGTATGATATTGGTGCCTCCGCCCAGTTTGATATTGGTGTCTCCTCCAGTTTGATATTGGACTCCTCCAGTTTGATATTGGTCCCCTCCAGTTTGATATTGTGTGCTCCTCAAGTTGATATTGGTACCCCGCTCCAGTTTGATATTGGTGTCCCTCTTCAGTTTGATATCGGGGCCCCTCCAGCTTGATATTGATGCCTCCTACATTTTGAAATTGGTGCCTCCCTCCAGTTTAATAATAGTGCCCCCTCCAATGTAATATTGGTGCCCCCTCCAGTTTAATATTGACCCCTCCTGTTTGATATTGCCCCCGACTCCAGGTTAGTAGATTACCATCAATTCCATTTGTATCACAAACTATAACGTGGCATTGAGTTTTATTATAAACGTTTCTTGTTAGAACGATTATTTTTGGTGTGACCTGAAAATACCTGCCCAGAGCTGGGGAGTTCACCTGGGAAAACTAAAATTTATTTGGGACACAACTTTGGTGGAAACGCCAAAATCCTGGCCTGCCAATGTGGAAACCCAAATTGCCTGATCAAATCTGTGAAATACAGGTTAGTCGTACTTTTTGTGTACAAAAACACAACATGAGAGCAGGTAGCTCTGACTTCATACCAGTTGTCATACTAAGTATGCTTATGTTTTTATGTGAATTATGATGGTCACGACAAAGCACAAAACGGAGGCTCCAATTTGCCCGACTGTGACCTCGCCACGCATCTTGATTCCGATCGTGCATTTTTTACTGGTACGAAAATGTCTGCTCAGCTTGTACGAAATTTTGTTAATCAATCGCAATGAGACGCTCCAGTTGTTACTGCGCTTAAATAATGTAGAAGGGTGCTACTACTGTGCTCATGAAGCATATTAGCCATAATAGCCTTCATTAGACATATTGTCCTCCATTGCACTTACCATATTCAGTGTTAACGCTACATTCAGAACTTAGTATTCTGCCTAGACTTGTTATCTAATGGCTGTATTCCAGTGGCTTAGATTTTGTTTCAAATCTGGGGGGGTTGATAAGCTTTCGGAAAAATTCAGAATGTTATTGGTCTTCAGCTTATCGGAGCCTTTTACACTGGTAATAGGCCTATAGCTAGGGGGTTGGGGTAGGGGCGGGTGGTGCCCCCGCGCGTGACTATCACGATGTTACTTTTAGAAGCAAAACCAATTTTACTCTACCAACCAACGCAGTGTTTATTTAGCGTGGGCGACATACTGAATTTCTAGGAAATATTGCGAGCGCTTTGTCACATTCCGCATTCCGTTAAATAGCAAGCAGTCTATAAGTGCCGGATCGAATCCAAAGCTTTGTAAAAGTGGAGGGGGGTTGTCATAACGGCCCAACCCTGTTGTCAAAATTGTGTGGGGGAAGGGTTAAAACCCCCAACCCCTAAATCTACGCCCATCTGTATTCATATTGTAAAAGTGACCACTAGCTGCACGAATTTTAGAGATTACAACATAACGGCAACAATTCACCCAAACCAAATTTTATGATCGGTTCTTGAGGCCTAAAACATAAGGGTGGTGGCCAGGGTGGAAATGGTTCGCGTTATGTTCCAGTCGTGTATACGGCGATGGCTGCACCTTTGACAGCGTTTGCACGGTGATGGCCAGAATTCTGAAGAAGTCATCGTAACCAAACAAAATTTCATTTGTCCAACAGTAATGCTGATTGCAGACACGGTAATTTAAAAGCACCAACAACATCTTTTTTGCTCGAAAGTCACGCTTTCTGCTAAAATATCCAGAGTCATTCCAAAGTTTTGTTTATATTTTTCCCAATAAATACGCCGAATATCCGGCAATTTCATTGTGAAATATTTCCGAATCACCAAAATAGAATATTATATCGCGTCTTTGAAGATATCGACAACAAACACAATTTTATAGAACGACTGCCATAATTGTTTGTGTCTGCATAATTAGTGTTTGTATAAATGATTTGGCTCATTATTTCAGCAGTGAAGTGACACTAGAGCGACAACACTACGCTGCTTGTGACACAATGAAGCAAACACTGTGGAAAATTCAACAAATTCGATTAGATGGTTACAAAGCACAAACTGAATCTGAACTTTTGGATTTACAAATGTTTAGGTGGAAAAAACATAGTAGCATGCGGCAAGCCCTACTTGGGTTATTGGTATTAAACTAAAGTACATTACGTCCCTCTGCCCATGGTTAAGCCCTTTGGTACGCCGAGCTGCTTATATTATATATTATGTATATTATGAGACATTGGCTATAGCATTGCAGGTGTAAACTAATTGAATGTAATCTTAGGCAACTACAGAGCCAGTGTCCTGGCCGACGGTCCAATGGAAGGCTGACAGCCCAACGTCCGGCCGATGATTGTACGAAGGACCTACGACCAACGAACGTCTGGGTGTCATAAAGCTTTTCTAAGTTTAACTATCGTTACGTCAGTTAGTGTTTATAATTTGATGTATATGCAGATGAATATTTTAGAAAGTGTACATTGCATCGGCGAATGTCCCCAATCCCAACAAAGACAGACTATAACCGGACTACCAGATTTTGTGTTGGGCGACGGCCTGTGTTGAGGAATCAAAAGAATCATCAATGAATATTGGCTCATATATATTCCTTTAATGATAAACATATTATTTACTTAAATATTATCAGACGGAATAAAACTGTTGCATGGTGAGTATTGGTGATGAAAACAAAAAGTTTCGGTAGTCTGGCTTCATGCACTTGCTATATGTCGGTAGACGTATCGATCACTGCTGGTCGAGCAACAGTCCATAATGGCTGACTCGCAACATTCACGGCCGTTATGAGAGCAACTTGTTTACGGTCGGCTGATTACTTTCACGGTCTTTCACAGTAACAATTGTTAACCGCTGGCCGTCCGTTAGCTTGTGACCGGTTTTATGTTAGCAGTTTGCAGCTTAAAACGGCCGGCCGAGGACTTTGGCAGTCGTTGCTTAACAGTAATTGAAACGATAAGTCGCCCGTTTTGGCTTCTTGTGTGTGCTAGGTAGAAATATTGAAACCACTATTTTTATATCTTGAATTAAACGCACAATAGAATGGAGAGCCGTTATTAAAATATTCTAGGAGCGAAGTAAAAATATACATATGACTTTTATATTTGAGGTTATAGAAATGGAGTGATGGTGATGCTTTTGTTGAAAATATACCTGACTATTTTTGCCTTTTGAAGCATATTATTTATCAGTGTATTACATTTAATATGTAGACGATACTACTATAATTGGTACCCAAGTGTACTTTAAATTTAAGCTTGTGCTTAACCTGTACATGCAAAATAAATACCGTAAACTATGCCAACTATAGTTATGATCATTCAGTTTTAGTTAAAATAAATAGCTGTCACACGGCTGTGTACCAGTTTCAGAGCTTGGTATTGTGATTTTTACATCTAACTAACCAAACTTCGAATTTTAGCCCTATTTTGACTTCAACGACCGATAGCAATAATATAATTTGGAATGTCGCCTTTCAATGATAAGTCACGGAAGCAAAACAGTACAACTACATCAGATGATTTCACCATTTTTATCAATTAACAGTATAATGCGACAAATTGTTTATACACAAACCAATTTAAAATTATCTGCGATAAAACTACATTAACATAATCGGACACTGTCTTATTTTACACATGAATACAAGAGAATTTGAAAGCATTCATTTGGAAAAGACAATGGCACAAAGGCTGAACTTAAAAATAGTGAATAAAACCAATTTTGATTTTGAAATTCAAGGGCAATATATATATGAGATTTACGCCGACACTGCAAAACGGCTTGCTTATTTCTTAGCAAATATCGGTCGGATTTTGGTTGTCTTGGTGATAATGCTTAAGTATTCATGTATACTTGGTTTATTGTACACTGTTCTACAATCTGATTTGCCATCTGCTCGCATGACCAGGAGTTTATTTTAAGGAGACGTGTTTACTGTGGACATATAGCAATTAAAATTTTATACTGTCCGACCTGACACATGCGTTATACTTTAAAGATGCCCTTCGCCCTTTTCAACAAATATAATTTGCTACTTATTATCCGGAAGTTACTAATGCCTTTTGCTATAGCTCGTTGTGGATGATAAATTCAATGAAAAAATGACCCTTTTCGCATTTGACTTGATATTAATCATTTGATATAATCCTGTGTAATATAATCGTACGTAAAATATTGAATGGTTTAGCACATGGGTGTTGATAAGGGTGGTTGCCCCCTAAGGAATTCCCAAGCCAAATTCACAACCTGCGCCGCGTGCCGAAGACACGCGGAATTTTTTTGCAAAAATATGGTGAAAATTAGCACGAATTGAGGTAAAATTAGCAAAATATTGAAGAAATCAAGAAAAATTCGCCACTAACTGGTAAAACTTGAGTGGTAAAATATTGAGTTGCTACGAATTTCAAAAATTAATCTCCCCGCTTCACCGACGACTCCCCGCCCCCCCCCACAGACCTCTTAGGTATACTGACCTTCGAAATTTATGGGTTAGCATGCACCATATCCAATTAACATCTGTTCATGTTATCAATATTGGCTGTGTTTCTGGAGGGGGCAGCAATATTAAACTGGAGAGGACCACTAATACCAAGCTAGAGCGGGCACCAATATCAATAATGAGCTTGCTGTTACAGGCTTTTGTTTCCAATGGCTAGCTGTTAGAAACTTTTGTCTCTTACAGCCAGCTGTAACATACAAAAATCTCTTATAGCTAACCGTTAAATATTTAAACTTCTAATGGATAGTTATTAGAGACTTTTGTATTTTATAACTGGCTAAGGGTTTTATAGTATTAAAATTGTTACTTGGCATTCGTTTCTGAAGCATATTTCTACTTATTGATAATTTTTATAAAGATAGCATGCTATAGAAAACTTTTTAGTTTTACATTTTCATTTATTTTAATTTCTTCATTGAACACCATTCTTTACAGCTGTGGAAATCTCTACTGTCCGGTACCTCTCTATATACAATTTTTCTCCATAATAGCCAATATATAAAGTGAATCATTGTATCAGGTTTTTACAAACCACCATTGTATGAATAACTCATATAATGTAAAGTAGCATTTTGAATTTGGATATGTTCATCCGAGCGGCTTAAATTAATCTGTTAATAGTGTCAATGCGTAATCGATTAGTATGCTTCGCTGTCGCGTTGCCAAGAGACGCAGCAATTGCTAACTAGTTCCAAATAAGCCAGTTGAAGTGCATAATGCCGTGTTGTGCATAACTTTTGTTGTGAACAATGTCGTTTACCTTGATCTAAAACTGTCGATTTATTTTATGTGACAGTTTTTAAAACACTGTTGGTTGCTTTGACATGGAAAATTTAATACACTACACTGATCATGCGGGTACTATTACGACATGGTGTCTACGTTAAATCCAAAACCGTTTTGATTTGAAACAGTCGGGTTGAGTATTTCTGACACGATAGGAGTCGGTTTAAATCGGGTTCCTCAAAGAAAATTAATTGGTTGCTTAACATTGGTAGCTTCTGAATGAGTTTAACCCAAATTAATTTAGTGCCATAATGTTCGGTATATATGTTATATACGTGGCCCGTGGTTTCTTTTTGAGTTGTACCCACATGTTGTAGCAAAACCATAAAATACGACTATTACAATAGATTGCGTCGGTTTCGTGAGAAACACAAACAAACCCAAACCCAAAAACCACAAACACCAAAAAAAAAAAACAACATGTAACCTACGTGGTCCTAGGGGTGTTTAGTCCCACCGTAGATTACACACGAACTACAACAATGCTAGCACCAAGAAATATTTTAATTTATGAGCTTAATCCTAAGGCCTTAATGTGTAACACTTACAATGCAAACAGTTTATTTCACACACTTCAATAAGTCATATATTCTACACACATTAAACAAA
Organism: Trileptium ribeirensis; assembly: GCA_030248225.1. Classification (NCBI taxonomy): domain Eukaryota; kingdom Metazoa; phylum Nematoda; class Enoplea; order Enoplida; family Thoracostomopsidae; genus Trileptium; species Trileptium ribeirensis. The sequence continues at coordinate 9,709 of JASANE010007565.1, forward strand.
TAAACGGCTGAACCGTACTCACCTTGATCGCGCAGCTTCTGAGGCCGACTGAGGCCCTGATCTAACTGCGCATCCGCTTAAATACCCGAGCTAGAGGTTTACTCCCAATTTTCTCCCTATTTATTTCTCTAAGTGATCGAAATTACATAATAAATTTTCCAAGTTTTACTCTGGTTCCACTCCCGTAAAATTCCCTCTTAAACCTAAGTGAATTTTAGTCGTTAGAGAATGAGTTTTTATGAAATTCCCCGAATTCTTAAGTATAAACAAAATTTTATATTTTATTCGAAAATCCAGCAGATACACATACACATATCCGCTAATGTAGGCCTAATGCTTAGGGCACCCAACCCTTACACTCAAATTCGATATATTTAAATTCTATACCTTAGGCTCACATAAAACCCTTGTAATTTCGTTTCTCCTATAAAACTCCCTGAAACTTAGCTAAGTCTCAAAATTCTCCTGGACCCTGTATAAAAGTTCCAACACAATACGAGATACATCAAGTGCGCATAGAAATGTAAACACACGACAAATGATACAGCATACATATACTACGTTCCAACATATAAGAAATTCATAAACTATGTGTGACAAACATACACTTCGTATAGAAATAAACATATACATATACAATACACATACTTTTGTATACAATATTTCATAACAACAACGTAGACTGTAAACACACAATAAATGTTTTGCACGTATGGTAAACAAACAAACAATACATAAGGGAAGGAAATTAGGCCATGTGAAGTGGAGTTAAGAGCGTCGGCCCGTCGTGTTTGGGGTTTACGTCCTAATACGTCCCCCCGGGTTCACATGAGTGAATTTGTTCCCAAGGCAGTACCTCGTTACATTACCCCCTCCTACGCGTTAAAATTTGTCCCCAAATTTTGTTAGTTAATTGTATGTGCATTGCTCTATCGAAGTAAAATATATACGTACAAAACATGTAATATAAGTTCCACGATATCAGTTGCTTTTCTGCGTTGAAGGTTTCAGAATTGCACAATAATTTCTGTTAATAATTTTCTTTGCCAAGACATTAGTATATTGTTAACCAACAATGTTCATCTCACAACCGATTTCCACACACACGCGCGACGACCACATATATTTACCATTCCATGAACATTGTTCACCAATATAGTCGTGTTCATAGACTAGTTGTGCCGAAATGTCCGCCGCCCCGGTGTCATATTTGATATACACCGTGATTTGAGACATATGTACCACGCCTATGTTTACCATACAAACACCACAGTCAGCGAACTCCATACATCACCAAACACAGCAGATCCATTGTAAAAACATATCAGTCGATAGTACACAGCTGCATTTGACCATGTGGAAATATTCGACCGTAGTTGGAACATCGATAATGCCATTCCGTAGTATATTTGAGATAATTCGATAAAAGATGTTACGTCGATGGACCCGCATATTTGTGATCCAACATTAGTCAATTTTTAGTCCTTCTGAATTAGTAAATACACACAAACATTATTAATACTCATAGATCACACACATTTATACAATTATAGGCATAGTTTTGTAAAAATATTGCCCTTCTGCACCTTAAATATTTTTACGTACAATCAAAGCGTTGCTTAGATACAAATTTAATTTTAAGAGAGAATTTCCAGCGTAGCATTTGTCGAGCACACTTAGTGTAAGAAATCAATCAAAGGATTTCAGCGAGTGTCTCAGCACTTTTCCAGACCAGGCACCTACATGCATTAATGGACATCTTCATGGTGATATGTAGACTATATGCCCTGATATGCCCTATGTTCACCCGATTTTTGTTCAGTTTACTATACTGATGAATGTAATCTATATATTAATAAACTAACGCGTTGCGAACCTGTAGTTTTTATATGTAAGAAAATTATATACATATATTCACTCATACGAATGTGCTCAAGATACAAATATATACATAGCAAAAACATGTAATTTTAGATTGTAAACAATATTATGTATTTAATTTTAATGCAAACTCTGTTGCGAGGTAATTTTTTTAACCGCACTGCAACATTTTTTTGCCACGCTATATTTTTATGAAAACTATAAATTACAGAACGTGGAGGAATTTTGAATCAGTTTATTTCTAAACAGTTTTTTATATATATCCATTAGCTGTTCTATGTGCACGCATGCATAATGTAAAAACAACAAATATATAGTAAAGCAGTTATATTTATTTTTTTATTTGAACCAACAACTGCAGACTTGTGAGCAATTAAAATCTGCTACAAGCCTATACAAAACAGAATCTCTGTTTTTTTGAATGAAACTAATTGCCGGCTTGCAGGGATTTAAAACCCCCTGCAAGCATATTTAGACTTAATCACCAGGCACACAGGGACATTGCACCCCCTGTGTGTCTATTTTATAGACACGCAGACGGCACACAGGGACATTACACCCCCTGTGTGTCACTTTATAAGCATACAAAGGGCACACAGGGACATTATACCCCCTGTGTGTCAGATTTCCAAGGTATAGGCACACGAGGATTAATTCCCCTCGTGTGTCTCTTATGTATTGAAGCAACGACACAGGCAAGACTCACGGGGACATAAATTTTCCCTGTGGGTCAACCTAGGGTACCCAGGAGCGCGCGAGGTGCAGGACCGTTGGGTTTCCATTTTAAGGCTAAGTAAAAATACTGCAACTTCCTTGAGCTGAGTTTTAAAATGAGCTAGAAAATTTCACATGATAGTGCAAAGGCACAAAACACCAAAAATGCATACACAAGTGTGATTTGGTAAAACGACATATTTAGGGTTCACGCGAGAAAAATCTTTTGTTTGACCCTTTTTACACGGGATTATGCCCTTGAGGAAACATATATACTGAAACAAAGTCGAACTGGATGGCCACTAAACCGGAGCCCAGTTCGCAAACAAATTGTATTAAAGTACACATATTTAAAATAGGTAGGTACAGGGTTTGAGAACCTCTCCAACTTTTTACTATTTTTTACCCTTGAGCACAAGATGCATTGCATACACGCGGCTAGATGGCCACTAAACCGGAGCCTAGCCGAAGACAGACGGTAAATGTGTGCTAAAGAACACATACCTAAAGGACACGCTAGCAGAACATTGAGCATGAGTTTTTTTTGAGTGAGTGGTCCAACACGAGCACAAATACAATTTAAGGATGTCCAGCCGACCCCGTTGCTCACACCCCGCCTTGGTTGAAACTGCCTACCAGGGACGCCGTCGACAGTGCATCCTCACTGTTGTGTGACCTCAGGTACACGGCTGATTTTCATCACCTGGTTAGTGCAGGGGACATGAAAGGTTTTCCGTGAGCAACTTGAGTTAAAACTGAGCAAGCCCCCTCTCCGATTACACCAAGAAGGACTAGTGCACACATCCAATTGGAAACATTAAAGTTTTTTTATGAAACAAAACTCATGCGATTTATCAAACTTAAAACGAAATTAGAACATTGGATGTGTGGATTAGCTCCTTCCTCTAGGTTTAAAAAATTCTTTTTCAAAATTTGGGGAACGCTTATTTTTAAAATTTCATAAATTTTTTTTGTCAAGCACTTACTTTTTTACCAAGTGTCAGCAAGGTCCTGAAGTTTTTGTAAGGTTTTTTTACTAAAATAGTTTGAGTGCAATACCTGGGACCCTGTTTGTAAACACGTAGCAAATTACATAAACCTCCTCAGATTGACGTTTAGGTAAAGGAATATTTTATGCGTAAATACATACATTGCTTCGCATTTTATCTATAGCTCTCTTTTTTTTAAATCCGTACTGCAGTGACCTCTAAAATCTGTCAAAATTCTGGTTTTATTTAAAATATTGAAAAGGTTCCTCTTTTGTTCGAAACATTACCACTTAGTGATGTATTCATACATGCATTCATACATGGCACGAGAACTATCCACGAAAATCTATATTTTTAAATAAGTTAAATTTATTACTCACCTTAGTTAAGCTTACTCCCATATTCGTATCTGGCTCCAATCCAGTATATTATTACCTTCAGACGAAAAAAGCAGATGCGTATTGTGCCAATCGATATTTTTCACCATCTCCGTTTGATGGAACAGTTTCCATTAGAACAGAAACTTTATTGGACCCTCTAAAAAACCTGGAAATACCAAACTGAGAAGCAACGCTTCTCCATAAACAAATGCAATGCATTTACATACAAAATTTATGATTAAAATTTTTTGACGCCTTAGGATTGTTTTGTTTTTTTTTTGACCATAAACTAACCGAAACGTAAACCAATATTGTTGGTTTAAACAAGTTATTACCCATAACACAGCAAATTTTTGTAGCAGTATACATAAAGGCGTGTTTTTTTAAACACGGCATCAAAATAAAGAAAGCTCAGCACTTTTTGTGCATTCGTTATTGCCGTTAAGGAAGACTTTATTTGTCTTTACTAAGCAAAGAATTTTTTTGTTACTTACAGCGAAATAATTTTTTGAACCTGGTAAAATGATTGAACTTAAATAATTTTTTTCGTATACTACCTTTCCAAAATTCTCAAAGATTTTTATATAGTCTGTAATTAGCACCGATTCGGAACCTGTAAAAGTCTAAATTGTTCAATTTTTTTCAAGCTAAGGGTACAGGTACGATGCGATTAATTTTATAAGCGACTAAAGTTTGTTCTAGTTCTGCCTCTTAAAATACTGATGACTTAATAGGCCCCTTCATTTGACGTGCTTTATTTTCATATTTAACACATTAAAGAAGAATTTTTAAACAATGTCCATTATTTGAAAACTCTAGCACTGAGCAATCAAAATACCAACATAATTTTTTACTTAATCCTCAGCAATAATTCCTATAAAATTATTTTCGGAGATCTAACTTAACATTATTTTAAACGGTCGATTATTTCTGGTTCAAGGACCCCAAGCCATAATTGATTTCGAAACAGCACCTTCCCGGCATTCTCAAGAATCTTAGCAGGTATCACTTTATCACCAAAATTAAAATGCAGTTTTTTTAAAAAATCCCATAAAATTACGAAAAAGGATACATGAAAACTGAACAAATCATTGGCCAATAAAAATTACCTATGTATGGAGTAAATATATTTATGTTATATCACGCAAGAATGAACTTATGAAACCTACTAGGGTGACTCCGATTTTTCTTTTCGAATTTCGCACAAATTTTCCAATATTTTGTAAACAGTTTGAACCAAATTCAATATTTTGAAACCGTTGAACCTTTAAAGTGAATCGGACAAGAAGCACTTTTAGATATTTCAATATCGGGAGACAAATTTTTAAAATTTTTATTGCCAAAACCATTTCGTTTTAAAGTATCCTGTTTTAATGACAGTGTAGTAAACGCCAACTTACATGATCGTGTTGCAACCCTTCGTGTATTGCCAAAGTCGCAAAATTCCTTTTTCACCGATAAAGAATGTGAATGTTGAGCACAGTCCTCGCTTAGCAAACCATAAATGACATGTCCGTTCAGACTTATTTGACAACATACCACGAAATTATATAACATAGTATATCCCACCGCGTCTTGAGATCGACGGATCTGGATGACCTTGACCACAGTGTAAACTTCTAAAAATCTAGAAAGAAATCGCATGCATACAATAACGTCATACTCCATCACATCCAAATTTACGGTGGTAGGCACACGCAGTGCAATATACTGCGCGACTAGGTCATTAAATTTAGCAAATGTATTTCTAAACATCGGCATATTTTCTAGTTCAAGCTCTTGATTTGTACGGGTTAATTCTAAACTTGTAAAAGATGAGAATTTTTTTACTTTCTTTAACCCAGAGACATTATTGTTTTTTCCCAGAAATATCACCTTTGAACACCTTAATGGAGCAACTTGCTGAAAAGATTAATAAACACAGAGTTAATCAACACCCGATTTTTTACCGAAATATCCACATGTGTTTCCGTTGGCATAAGGCTATCCACTAACCTCCATTTAGGTTCACAGCTTTCTATTACACTTATCTCAGTGGTACCACACTGATGTCCTCCATATGTTAGGATTGCTTGATGGCGTTGCCGTTTATCACACAAATAGCCATTCATAGGTTGCTGGAAATTTTGAGATCAGAGCGCACCTCGGTCAGGCAACCATCGATTGAATCCCGCGTCGGAATTTTCGTACCTGAAAGCTGTATGAGAGCCCTTTCGGGTTCTTACATTGCGATGTATACAAGACATATTAGAATTTGAGGACAAATTTTCAGTACAATGTCTTCTCTGAACCGCATCAGTCTTGGGTCTGCCCACACGACATGCAAACATTGTATTACATTTAAGTTTTTTATTCAATCCCAAGGGGTTAAGTTTTTGAATACATTTGGTGGACTCATTGACAGTTGGCCTTAAATTTTGTTCCAAATGTTCTGCCTCAGTTGAACATAATGAGTTTTCAATACTTTCTTGCTTACGCGCCTCAACTATAGCAGCTTGAAATGATTCTGGCCTGGCAGATAACACAAATCGGCAAATTGTTTGTTCAATCCACATAGAAAATTTTCCATTGCAATAGTATCCCTAGTGTCATTAGAGAATGTAAGAAAAGCTCTCCTAACCAAGTGATCGATATCCCTTGCCTAAGTGTCAACAGATTAGTCAATGCTTTGCGACCTCTCCCTCAATCTTGCACCATAACTGTAAGTGATATATTTCGGCACCAAAATTTCACATAAATTGGTTTTCAAAAGATGATACTTTTTCTTAACTTCACGAGACATATTTTCTCATTTCCAAGCAGCTTCGCTTCGCAAAAAACCCGGTAGAATACGAGCCATTTCATTTTTAAACCACTGGTTTGCAAAAAATATGCGTTCGAAAATTCCTATCCACTCTTCAAAAACATCTCCGAAGTTTCCATAATAAATAGGAATACCCTCAGCTTCAAAAATATTAAGTTGTCTTTGGCCTGCCCATCAGTCCCATTTGGATCAAAATTCATTGTTTTTTATCAGTAAACATCCACTCGCATAAAAAATGAAACACTTTGGGCTACCCCCAAGTTTTTTTAGGAATAATTACCAATATTATTTCCAATCAGAGACAATATAACCAACTGAAGTTTACCCTTGTTCGTAGCTCGTCCAGGCTGGCGGCACCAAAATGTAGCCTACGTGGTCCTAGGGGGTGTTTAGTACCACCGTAGATTACACACAAACTACACCTAATACAAAAATTCTCCACTGAGATATCCAATGGATATTCTATTTTATAAGCTTAATCCAAAGGCCTTAATGTGTCACCACTTATATCGAATATAGTTTATTTCTTACACTGCAACAAATTACAAATACAACACACTTTAAACAAATAAAGGGCTGAACTGTACTCACCCTGACTGCACAGCTTCTGAGGCCGATTGAGGCCCTGATCTAACTGCGCAACCGCTTAAATACCCAAGCTATAGGTTTACTCCCAGTTTACTCCTAGTTGATTTCTCTAAGTGTTTCAAATTACATAGTAAAGTTTTCCAAGTTTTACTCTGGTTCCACTCCCCTAAAATTCTCTCTTAAAGCTAAGTGAATTTTAGTCGTTAGAGAATAGGTTTTTATGATTTTCCCCGAATTCCTAAGTATAAACAAAATTTAAGATTTTATTCGAAAATCCAGCAGATACACATACACATATCCGCTAATGCAGGCCTAATGCTTAAGGCACCCAACCCTTACACTCAAATTCGATATATTTACAACTTACACCCTAGACTCGCATAAAACTCTCTTGTTTCTGTTACTCCCTTGCGAACTCTGTCGAAATTAGCTAAGTCTTAAAATTTCTCTTGCACCTTGTACAAAAGTTCCAGCACAATACGAAATACATCAAGCGCGCATAGAAATGTAAACACACGACAAATGATACTGCATACATACACTACGTTCCGACATACAACAAATTCATAAACTATGTGTGACAAACATGCACTTTGTATAGAAATAAACATATACATATACAATACATATACTTTTGTATACCATATTTCATAACAACAATGTAGACCGTAAACACACAATAAATGTATTGCACAGATGGTAAACAAACAAACAATACATAAGGGAAGCAAATTAGCCCACGTGAAGTCGATTTAAGGGTGTCGGCTTGGCGTGTTTTGGGTTTACGACCTAATACGTCCCCCGGATTCACATGAGGGAATTTGTTCCCAAGGCAATACCTCGTTACAGTAGTTCTGGAACAACGTTATATGGCAAATGTTACACAACGTGTTATGATTTCCATATTTGACCCTAGTACGCAACTAAACTTAAAATGACCCCGCTGACCATCCTATTTTGTTTTTTTGTAAGAAATTTCAACATCGGATATTTTCTTGTTGGTTTGAAAAATGCTACTTTTTGTTTGCGAATATCAAATATTTTCGCGAACAAAATTTTGTCGGATTTGTATTAACAAGAGTCTTGTTCGCGATAAGTAAGTGACAAATAATGTGACCGTTCCGTTTATGACGTCCCAGTTACATTAAATTTGTTCGCGAACAGAGGCAAATCCTGATTCAGCGCCATGAAATGTTACATAATTGTCATAATCCGTATGAAAACCTTTAAGTCTGTGCTAGCAGTGAATCGAATCGAATATCCCCTTTGTTCCGTAACAAAGGATATGGATTCAACATCGGCAATTGCAAAATGAGATGGTTAGCGAGGTCACTTTAAGTTTAGTTGCGCATAATACAGCTAATACGCCAACCTAGTCATAGCGCGTAACATTTACCATATATGGTAGTGCAGGCATAGTTACATCACTTATTTGCAAACGTGTGGTAGTTATGGTAACTTTTGCATTAAAATAGTTGCAAACGCACTATACTTGGCATGAATGGATGTGTGTACTACCGCTGAAGCAGTAATGTAGAGTTAAAAATAACTGTGTAATGGATAGAAGTGTATTTTTCTAATGCAACATATAATACTTGTGTAATTATGCATTAAATTCAAAGTCACATTTATTATAACATTAACAATACAATAATTTAACACATTTGTAAATTCTGCATTGCATTTTGTTGATAACAAATTATAAACCCTACAGTTTAAAACCATGCACCGTCTTAATACAAAATAACTGAACATTCAATATATCAATGTTCTAAACCATCTATATCATTCTATTCTAACAAATACTGTCCTAACGCCAACTTTTAGATTCCATTGTTTAATATAAATCGCTTATCGTCGTATGCGGATAAACCAATTTTGTTTGCTCGAACAGTAATCATTTCATGACCAAAGTTTCGTATTTGATTGCACTGGTGTCGCATAGTATTTCCATGTTCCAAAGCTGTGATATAATCTTGGTGCGTTAGCTGTTTCCTTACATTGTTTTTACTGACTCCTTTAGCTCTTTTTTCGAATAGTTTGGGTATCGTATGCTGTACATTTCCGACCGAAGTCCCACAAATCCTTCAATCGGACAACCATTTGTATCATCTTTCATTTTTTCCCATTACCTTCTTATTTTCGACGCTGTGTAGAATGTGGTTTTGCGGGTAATCCCGGAAATCAAACAATGCTGCATGATGTTGAAGCATTTCGTAAACATTATCTGTTTCAATATAATATGTTAACGAATCGGCATCGCTAAAGAAAAGTTTTACACCAGGAAACAATGTTGTTATAAAATTGTAATGAAAATCGTACATCAAGTGTTTCCATATTTCCAGGACAGTAAAGCCGACATATATAAGTTTTCGTAAATACAACGTATTCTTATTCTTCATCACGACAACCATATTTTCATCAAAAATTTGGCATCTATTGTAACGTGGATTAGCTGATAGTACTCGGAATCTGTCTGCGTTTGTCACATGTCCGACAGTTACGTAATGCGAGACTAAACTTTGTATGCGCCCAGCAATAATCCTCTTTTGTCATTCCCAAGAAAAATCGGTAATCAAACGTTTTTGGCGATCCCATATCCATCTTCAAATGGTTAAAAATCATTTTCGTCACGAATTACAAAGCGTATGAATAATGTTACCGAAGATTTTAATGAAATTGTTAAGTTGTTCTTGAACATACTTCTACAGAATTTTAAATTAAGACTTGTCATTCGGGAACAGCATGTATAGCACCCGACCTCAAATTTTGTTAGCGAACAAACATGCACACTAGTTAGCGCAGCGCGTATCCAATGTTGTTCGCCAACATGAATTGGTTATTAATATTTGTTCTAATTTGATTTGAATAACGTAACACACCAGTGTTCGCGAACAAGCGACCCTGTTTTGTTGTTCGCGAACATTTATGCGAGATTTATTTAGAATATTAAACCTAACTGTTCGCGAACAGAAGAGCATGTTTTGTTGTTCGCGAACACTGCTTTGTGCGTTAGCACTAGGATGTAATTACTTTACCACAATCTGTTTTGGTAAAGGGTAGTTTAACCCACTGGTAGGTTACTTAGAGCTTTCATTAGGTCAACATCATTCACTAGTGGGTTGCAAGTAAACATTTTCAAATCCCGAAACTACAATAACCAATACGGAATGTGTGTCCACTGTACATGTATAATGCATAGGGACGTTAAGTTGCATTTCAAAAGAAAACAGCTTTACAGCGAAATGGTGCGGGGGCGGTAATCCCCAACTTAGGCTATGTGTATGTCTCATAAAAGGGCCTAAGGTTTTAGTGTATCGAGAACGGCATGGCCAACGCTTCATTTACGCCTTTCACAGTACTTAATTAGTTTAAATACTCTAAAGATACATGTACTAATAATTAAAATACTCTAAAGATACCAAGTGCTAACACAGTGTCAGAGTAATTGCTCACATTACGACAAAGATCATTGAAAGCATAAAGTACATGCGAATGGGAACAGTAAAAAACGTCAATGATTCAGAGCCTTAGGACAGAATGAGAATTAACTAAGTAAAAAACGTGCAGGATTCACCAATCTGGTCGCTCTGTGCATTTTAATTTAATAACGCAAAAGTTTTTACTTTTAACATAATGAAGCTTTTGTTGTACAGCACAAAATGTAATAGTCAAATAGCACGAGTAATTACTAAATATAAAATCACCAGAGAAGACACTAAATGGTTTGATAGAACTTGTTTACACAGAAATCGCTGCATCCAATATAACACTACGCAAGAAATCGCTGCATTCAAAAATTTGCATAAAATTTGCAAAAATACAATGTACGGTTTCATCTAGGGATATTGTTTGGATTTTATACTTTATTTATGCTAAACAAATCCATGCCAAACGACTGCAATAATTTCAAATTTCTGTAGTGTACACTATAATTACGGTTGTCGCAGAGATTTGGCACAAGTTTTCGTTGGTTTGACTTTTTATACCAAATTGATTTTTATGATTAATTGAATACGCAGATAACTGTTCATCTTCGACAATAACATATTCCGGCGCAAGTGGGTAGTTGTTATATGATTCATGAAGCTGAGGTGGGTAATGTAGATCAACGTCCAATACGTAGCCAATTTCACCCTCATCAGTAATTTCCATAACGCACAACGAAGCAATTTCGTTTGGGGTCAACCACGAAAAATTAGACGTTGGTAAGGACTGAGACATCGCATAACCATACTAATTATTAGCGTCGAGTGAAATAATAAAGCATTTTGGTGGGTCGTTTGTATAGTTTGGAAGTAGTGCATTATTTGCACGAGCATATCTCATTGTAACAGCGGAAATGCCACCACGTGTTCCTGATTCATAAAATGTATACATATCTGGATCGGTTAGTAATCAAGATGAACCGACGACATCCTCAGTACTGCGGCCCAACCGTATGATGGCAATATAACGAAATGAGCCGGATCCCGTTTATAGTACTGCAGGCAAAGTTTTCTAAAGTTTTCAATAACATCACACAACAGCAGCGTATCTGTTGCCAAGTACAAATCGTGATAATTTGCCAAAGTTTTGCAGCCAGATGAATTCCACCATTTTGAGCGTGCTCGTAATCATTATCACTTATGTGTTCATCAGCAACTGAACTATAGAATTTGTTTTTCGCGTCAATTGGCGTTCGGTAAACTTAAGCTACGAGTCCATGTATTCGTACGGATAAATTCATTTTCACAGCAAAAGTTTGCGTTGATCGACGTCTAGAAAATGCACCGAAATAGCATCAAACGATTGTTCAACCGCGCTGCGCAAATTATTAACAAGTTTTTCTAGCAGGAACTGGAACGAGTAAAGAAATTTTACATTTCATCCACCAGCGTTTTCGATGCCGGTGGCATTTTGAGAGCAAACATTATGTACGTGTCCATTGCTTTTGGTATGCATTCAATTTTTATGGTATTTTGTTCAGTAAATTGTCCAATATGATGAAAAGTGAGGTGACCATCATATTTTCTCAAGTTATGCAGGAATACACATACATCTCGAATTAGTTTGTAAGCAATATTACAGTCAACATGAGCAGGTTCACAAAATTGGCGACAAATGTAACAATGATCACGACATATTTTCGACCAGCAGCTACTGCGCCACTGTCTTCGATTAAAGAAAGCACAATTTTCACATGATTGAAATTGTTTATTGCAAACAAAACAGTTTTCTTGCCCAAAATATCGATTCCACTGCGCTCCAGATAGCTTTGGCATCGGTTGTCAATTTTCGAGTACGTTTCTTTTAAATTCCGCACGGGTAACTAGTTCATCAAAAAATGCAACACCAACGTGCTTGTGTCTTTACTTTTAACAGTCGAGGGTAGTGAGTTGTTTCAGGACCACATCATTGTATAACTTGAAACAAGCTATAACCACAAGGAATGTGACGCTCTGTTTTATCGGTTAATGAATATCGCGATGGTGAAGATAATGTAGAGTTGCATTTTTTGAATAATGCATTAAAAGTCGGCGTAAAACACACATCTTTGCATACGGATTAAACTTTAACGTATTACTATTCTCCTCGGGCGTTACAACTCTGCGATAGTCTGTCTTGCATATTATGAAATGACAGACAACTCGTTGCTGAGTGGTAAATGAGAAAAACAAAGCGGACAGAAATACATCCTGCTTCCATGTTTGCGCGATGAAAACATTAGTTTATTCAAATCATTAATCCAACAATAATGTCCGCTGCCCGTTTCATTATTCGTAATCCAAGGGGACAATATCCGTTGCTCATCCATAATTTTCGGTCTATAGATGGGAAAAAACATTTACTCATAGCCATAAACAAGAATAGACAACTGATGTTCCTCTTCAAAGTGAGCGTTAGAAGTAAATTTGAATCGGTATAATAAGGATTCGAAATTGTAGAGACGTTCGTATCGTTTGTAGCTGCTAACACGATGTGCATTATATTGTGGTGGATGAAGAGCAGACAGAATAGATTATTTGTAGCATTTTTCGTCGTCGTTGTAAACGTTTATTACTGCATGTTTAGCTAAAATCACACGTGGCAGTTCTACATAGGTCGATTGTGAGCCTGCTACAGGTTGATACGCTGCATGAATCTCAGTGTTAATATTTCAGCAATAGTCCAGTCGGAACTATTTTCACGAAATTCCTCAATTCTGTTCGAAATATATACGAATATCGAGTTGATTTCATCTTGTAAGTTTGTTATTGGCAAAATTGTAGTCTGCCTGCTGCTAACGAATGCATCGTATGTTGTCTGCTGATACACCCAATTTATAAATCTTAGCTTTACACGGATGTGCAACTTGAAAGCTTGTAGTTCACATTCTAGTAAACGCTGACATAATATTATGATTTTTGGTTTCAATCGTTGTATGTAAATGTTGAAATAATGATAGTTGTTGTTGCAAAGTGCAAAGTTGCAAAGGGTATTGGCCGATCAACAAGAGCTAATTCCATAGCGCAAACACACAAGAATAAAAATTTACTCTGTTTCACTGTATTATATACACACAAATAAAATAAAACGTTCTATAATATAAAAATTTCAATTAAATCTTCGCCATTTCATGAGAGCATCTTCTTAGCCGGCTTAACGGGCTGTATAACGATGTTGTCGGATGTTTGCGTTTTTGGGGCTCGTCGCTTTCAGCTACTGGTGTGGTCGTGTAGGGCCGATAATCATCGTCGCTTGATTGTGGCGATGCTCAGTGTCGTTGTCGGGTTAATTCAACTTCTCGTCTAACTTTTCTGGTTGGAATCCAAGTTGTCGGTATCGGCAGTTCAGCGATTGCAGCTCTTAATTGACTAAAGCCTATTGGCGGATGGTTTGGCAGACGAGTTTTAAATATGTAGCGCAACAAATCAATACAGTTAGTACCACTCACCGGATTTCCATCTAGAAACACTTGGCTTCCATCGGCATTGCAATATATTTTTCCTTATGCTCCGCTAAAGATTCTAACAAACGCCGAGCATTTGAAGCAAATCTTTTTGGTATGGAATTGTTGAGTCTCGCATTTCGATTCTCCCCAGTATTACTTGATTCTGTATTGTCACTCGTTGTTACAAGAATATCCGGCTTTGCTTGATCGCTTATTCCGTAAAATGAAAGAAATTTTTGCAACACTTCGTTATACAGCTTTACTACTACATAGTCTGGCAAATTTGATTTTAAAAATTGTTCCACTTCTTTGTCAAGCATAAGTTGTAGTTTTCTCGATGGGGGGAGATTCTGTTCGTTCAATGGTATCGACAAATTCAGCCGCCAAAAGCATCATTTTGCGAGCAGCCATGGTAGGGCAGAAAGAACAGTAGTAATCAGAACAGGCAATAAACCACATCCGCGTTGGAGAATTAATCATTTTCGAGCGTCTCTCTTTAACCCTGGATGAAGCAGACGTTTAATTGCAGATCTGAATGGCCGCAAATTCCTTTTTTCTTTTTATTCTAACGAACAACACCGCGGGCTACATTAAACAGACATTCAACAATAGATCAGCTTTCAAAATAATCGCCTAACATAAGTTAGAAGGACATTTAGTTAAAACTAGAAAGACATCGACATGCTTACACAATTGTTGCTTAGAATTTGGTGGCATTGTTTAAATCACCGATAGTATCACACATGAGAAATTGCATACATGAGAATTTGTGGATTTCGCTGAAACATCTGCCTTGATATCATTGCGATTGCTGTCTTATCTCGCGGTTGTGTCATACAAACAATATAAGGTGCATTTGTTATAACGTCCCGCATTCGATATCCTTTGTGGTAAACATTTTGAGTAACAAATATAACTGAGCAACAAAAATAATGGCTGAATTTGCAAAACAATTTGCTCAACAGCCGATTATTGGCCATTTTGATATGTAAATCATCTAAAATCAACATAGTATTATGTGTTCGGATGAGAATATTGTGTTTTTGTAGTCTGTGTTTGTCACAGCCTTCGCTTATCGACAAATTTTCAATGCCCCGCAATAACTCTCCTTATATCGGTTGATAGATACCGTAGCAAATATGAATGCAATTCAGTGGTGTGCGAAAAATAGTCGTTCTTTCGTGTATTAGTTTCATTATCCAATGAGTTTTACCACATCCAGTAACACCCATAACAATCATCGTTGAGGGAAAATGAAGGCGGGTGTCAAATTCTACGCTTCCCATAACGTTTTAGCATGACAAACATACGGCTGTAACATTGCAATAATTTTGCTTGTAACCGTTGACGGTATTTATATAGTTTCTATTTGTACGCTTTGCACGGCATTTTGCCATTTACTATCATTATTTTTGTGATCGATGTTGCTAAACGGCTGTAAAAGCGTTCAAACGTGCCAACGGTTTTCTTGTGCGCACGACATATACAAAACGCTATGTATACACACTTTTGCCTACTTATATTGGTATATAGTGACTGAACGCATTTTGAGTTGTACCAAAAATTACAATAATTTCCACGCAAATATGAATCAAATTGCACACAATATAGTTGCGGTTCAAATCCGTATGAATCAAAAAAGTAGCCTTCTTTTGCTAATGAAATCCAAAATAGCAGCCAGTACTGGCCAGGTCCACTGTCGGTGTCTGTATTTGCAATTACAATAAGACATCGACTGATAGTTTTATTCAAACATGGTAACCTATTTGACGAATAAACACCTTTAAAAACGGCTTGGTTACAGTGTTACGCTCAAGGGCCTGTTCAATTTCTAACGTATTCATCGTTTATTCCATTATGCAGACTAATCGGCAACTACATTACGATGTTGATCGATATATATATATATATACAATTATCATAAATCAAATATACAATTATAGTACACGGCCGATCGATATCTTTAGAATCAAAAATCATCGTCAAACTTAGTTCACCTTGACGCACCGCCAACCCATAACTTTCGCAACCTGATTCGTCGGCGGTTATATCGAATCCGTACAGCGCATAACCGATGCGCAAATAGTCGTCATACGTTATATGATTCTCTACATTTTGTCCATACATGTCGCTTGAATGCAAAATGCTCAAGTATTCCTGGACAGCATCGTTGTTCCTCCATTTTGGCGTGTAAGCGATCGATGGAACTATTTCGCCTTCGTTGTATAAACATACAAACGATAGTGCTTTTGAAACGAAATTAAAAGGTGACTTTTCATAATTTCCATTAAACGCGTACGTATCTGATTTATGTTGTGTTATCTTTTATCAACTGATAATGTTGTCGATTGTGGGGGTCTTTTATATAATTTTTGCGTTTTTCCCCGCCAGGAGATAGTTGTATTTTTCGCAGCTAGCTCTTCTCGGTAATATTCACCGTTTAAGTTTTCACCAAACATTGCTTGCAATTTGTATGTAACTGGATCGGAATTGCGTCGCTGCCAAACTTCATTGCATTCCTCGGTTCACTCACGCTCTGTGCTCTCGCAGAATATATGGTGCCGAAGCGCAACTCGAACAATGTCGCCCAATTCTAATTTGCGGTGTTTTGTTTTAGTTAACTGTGTTTTGGTTATTGGTTTTAGTTTGGCTGTGTTGGCGCTGCCAACTTAATTTAGCGTCGTACCGATTACTCTATGATAGCTGTTATTGTAAGATGTTACAAACGATTGGAATTTTTTGTGAAGCGAAAGGTTGGAGTGTATGTAAGATACTTTAAGATTTTTCAACGTAGCGTGCGAATAAATCCTTCGGCAAAACTAGCTTTATACGGATTGTTAAACCAAAAATGTTTTTATTGTCACACTTCAAAATGTTTTTCAAAATCTGCGCGAAATTCTGTTCCATAGTCTGTGCGAACAATTTTTGGCGAAGCCGCTGCTCTACTTACAATAATTTTAAAAACATCTACAACATTCTTGCAAAATTTTCGTCGCAACGGTTCAACGTAAGCTTTTCTGCTGAAACAGTCCACAGCAATGAGCACATAACTGAAGCAGCTATTTGTTTCTTAACTTTCGTGATAAACATTAGATCCAAGTCCCATTGATCATTGATAGAATTTGCGACAACATTGAGCGTTTTCATTTTGCTTAATTTATACTGTTTATGAAGTTGATGTGCTAGCTGTGTGTCAAGCCAACGCTTGACAGCACTTCTTGCTATTGTACTGTTATGCTTTCGCCTTGCTTGAAACAGTTTCTCTGCACTTGAGTAGCTGCCACCGAACTCAGAATTATAATAAAGTGATTTTAACAAAAAATTTTTATTTGTTGAATAAATTTCAGATCTTCCATATCTCAACAACAAATAATTTATTATATTTATCAGCAATCGCAAGGTTTTGTTGGTTTCGTTTGATGTAATCTTCCGGTTTTGTGTTGTTCAGCGACATTATTGTTGTTAAAGTTGTCACGAAGTTTCATCAGCAGCTTTCCAAGCCAATTTTTGCCGGTGAACTAGAATAAGTAACATTCGTTTACAAATATTCTGGAAATCATACCTCATGCATTTTGATTTTAAATTTATAGCCGGCACTACCATTTACAAGAGTTCGCAAGACTGCAAATATAATTACCTTCTCGACAGATGTTGCGTCATCGTGATTTATTGAAAAGCCGCTGCCAAGAATAAGATTGTTGGAACATGCGAAACCCATCACTGCATCACCGGTATCGATCAACCTATCGCGAAGGTCTGGATGTTGAGAAAATTTTGATCGTAACGTAATTTTCAAGTGTTTAATCATGGTTTTTCCCATCCGTCTTTTAGATTTTGCGAAACTCGTGCGATTATTTCGTAACACTCTCGTGGAGAATAGGTTTGCATCACCAAATTGCTCAAGTCTGGCCTCTTCATGAAAACAGCTTTAAAACAGCTTTGTGCGCTTCAAGGTAATGCTTCGCACTTCGGTATTTTTCTTCTCGAACATAAAATGGAGATGGACAAAAGTTTGACATAGCGCTCCAGCCACGTCGAATAGAACAAAGATTTGATGATTATCGCCTTCTGTGACAAAATATTTTTCACATGACACAAGTGCAGGAGCAGAATTAGTATTTTCAGCCGCCATGTTACTACAACAGCAAGAAATAAACTGAAGGTCCAATAAATTTGTTTACTACTTATATAATAATCTACACATGGGCAACCTATGAAGTAAAAATCAAGGTGATATATTGCTTGGTGACGTCTCATTTTATTTCAAATTGCAAAAATTTTTGTTGCACAGAAAATGTGATCACAACTGAAACATATGAACAGAGAATGTCATGTTCTAGCTGTGACATTTACAGCAAAAATATGTGCACATAGGTAACTTTTTCAAGGTCCAACAGCTTACACAGCACACAACTAATGCTTAAATTTATAGCGGTGTAACGACATATTCTCTTCAGGTGCCTTAAATTCTTTTTAAAAGTTTCTAACAATGCCACGTCGACGCAGAAAATATAGTTGCATTTTGCACAATATTATTGACAATATTGTTTTATAATGACTAAATAGCAGTATAATGTAAGCAATAAAGACAAAGAATATTAGATTTTATATCAACATTTTACACGGATACTATTTTCAAGCTTTTCAGTGCATATTAACGCCTATACAAAAAGCATACTATATGTAGCTGTGTACATCACTTATTGGAGTTTTTTATTTTTGTTTTTATTGAGTGTTTCCAAAGAAAAATTTCTTTTTATTTGTTGCGCCAAATGTATAGCAGGAAATTTTTAAATGTTATATAAGTTAGCACCACTTGTCATTGCGAATCGCTTTTCCATGCCGCATGCAACTGCATTACAGTTACTTCAATAAAATCTGCAAATAATTGTACATTTCATAATGATGATAGCTTCCTGATCAGAACCTTCATAATGGTAGTGTCGTGCAAAAGGGATATAATATATGGTTTTCGATTTATATGCATATGCTATGCGACTGCGTTTCTGACTTCACATAATATGTTGTATAATATATTATATTATATATAATACATTCTTACAAGTAACTGCAACAGACTATAAAACAAAAAACGGAAATATTTATGTTGAACAGTAATGTTTTTGTTGTACCGTTTTATAGTCTATTTTCTGATCAAATGATACATAAACAAAATATTCTTGTTCTTTGCTGCTTAATTATTCCGACTACATAATTACATTACAATGTTTTTCTGAAATATTTTTATTAAAAGCCTGCGATATAGTATATAAACAAACATTGGGCTTGATTTATTGTACAATTGCAATGAGCGATCAAGCAGCACAATTAATTTACAATCGTGATCTTCGCATTTATGTATGCTGTAATTTCATACCACAACACAAGTGCATCAAGCAAATCAACAAAATAGTTTCTGCAATCAATTACAGCTTGAACCAAAACAACTGTTTTCGCTTGCGCACAACAATAGTAAAGCCTGACGAAAATTTGTTCATAACCATAACAAACATTGATATCGATCATTTTCATTTTGAAAACGTCAGTAATAAGAATCTGATTGAGCAAACATTGCAAAATAATGGAATTGTTTTCTTAATAGAAATATTGGAGTATCGATGGATTTGCAGCTGCGTCTAAAATGTTTAAACAATATTGACAATACATATTTTAGCTTCAAGGTTCTATTCTGCATCAATCACAACTGTTAGTTTACAAACGTAAAATGGTAATGAAATGTCGTGCCTTAAGATCAATGATTATACCTAAGCGTGTAAAGCACTGCTATGTCTAGCTAACGATAAGAAAGCTCCGCATCTCTAATTTTCAGATTGGTTTCAACTTGATAGGTTGACATAGTTTGCATACAACTCTAACCATTACTTATACAAACCTTTAACAACGAGACTTACACTGGATTTGTAAAGGCCGTATAAGAACCATTACTGTACGATACTAGAAAATGTTTAATTGGAAGCTTCCTTGGTGTCTTTTCCCATAATAGCTTATCTATTCCACCAAGGTATAAGTAAAACAAACTTATAGAGTTATTATGTCACAGTCATGATTATTTTCTTAACTTGCGGTTGCTGTGCCTTAGCATCAAATTTATAATGCGGAGTTTAAATACCAGTCATTAAGGCTTTATCGCATATTGACAATAAGATTATGTTCAGCGTAGTTCTTAGATTTTGAAAATATTTCATGATCTGAAAGATTATGAGCGGTATAAGCAATAAGTTTCATTTTAGTTGCTTTCAAGTTACGACAGTAAACAGTTACTTATAATGTATTTGCTCGCTACCTATTACCAACATCCCATATGATATTAGGTAGGTCCTTAACTGTTTTAATCAAAAAACAGCGCGCTAGAATTACCGTATATGGTCAGTATAAAACTTTTTCAAAAGTAACAGACATGGCAAATTTAAGATATACTGTTACATTTACCATATAACGCTGCTTTTGATTCACAATTTGCCATAATATTACAAATGTTATACGATGCGATTTGGTTGACATATTATGCAGTTTTAAATAAAGATATTGTAAACATAACACGTTGTGTAACATTTGCCATATAAGGTTGTTCCAGATCTCATATACAACACATTTGGCAAATAATGCGACATAACTATCCTTTCGTTGCTATATATCGCAAGGGTTACACGCTGTGATTTGTTTTGCCACGTTATGCATCATTTACGATAAGATGCACGCGCCACGGCCAAATTATGTCACGCGTCCAACTCAACTAGTTCGGATGAATTATAGCTTAGCTGGATTACTATGGTACATTTTTACAGCTTAGCTACTCTTAACAAACAGGTAGTTTAGCTAGGCTCTTCGTGACAAACCGAGCGTCCAGCTGAACTGTCAATTGAGAAATTTTATTTAGAAATGTGCTTAGTGTAATAGCATTTTGTTCTATAGTATTTTGACACTAATTCTAAGTTATATATTTGTTTTAATATATACAATTAACGTTTTGAGCTGTATGCCGCTTTTGGGACATTATTTAGATACGTATAGTAAAACGTAATGCTCGCGGACTAAATTGTCTCCGGCTTAAGTTATCGGGATCAGCTTAACGCCTCGTGACAAAAGCACAGTTCGGCACAACACTCGACGACAAATGCATAGCCTAGCTAGGCTATTCAAAATTTTAATAGTCGAGCTGGACTGTATGCGTGACATAGTAGCTAGCCGATTTGAACGCGTGACATAATTAGGACCATGCGCACGCATCTTATTGTAAATGATGCATTAGGTTGTTCTACACTCAAATATGGCAATCATAACACGTTGTGTAACGTTTGCCATATAAGGCTGTTGCAGAACCGCCATTTATATTCTACTCTTATAATTTTAGCTATCTTGAATCATACACACTATTTTATGTATTGATAAAATATTTATTTTATTGTATTTCCTTTATTTCTTCATGGTCAGATATTCGAAGCTGTCAAACGAAAATTCACAAATTCATATACTAAAGTGTCGCATATATTGTCAAAAACTTGTTGCCATGAGGTGTGATCTACACAAGCAGTTATGACTTAACTTATGAGAAATGTTGGAGTTAACATATGAAATGATATTATAATTATTGAAGTTTCTCATGTTTTTTAAGTTTATGAAATTTTTTAGATTGTTGTAGAACCATTGTATATATGATTATTGTCCTTGGTATTTTTTGAAATATTTTGGTTTAACATTTTTCTTGGAATATTTCATTGTATTGTGGCTAATTAGGCTGCGTGTTGGTTAGAACATCCTTTCGTTAATTAAAAAGGATAGAAGGTATTCCAAAGCTAACAGCACGCTCGTTTTGTATTACTGTAATATTTCTTATTTTGTTCCCTGCTTTTCACATGAGGCACGGCAGGTGTGCACCTCCAGTTACCAGGTATCCAGTTACCTCCCTTGGCTGGTAAAATCTCACGACGTCAGCTCACCCGTACAGTGTTCGGCCCGTACAGTGTTCGGTACCGCTGCCTGCATAGCGTACTATAAAAGATCGTATCAATTACTCCAATATTTTTAGACTTTTTACGACCGTTTGTTTTTGCGATCAGCTTATAGCAAAGCCTAGAATTTCAGTAACCCATGCAACACTGTACTTTAGCGGAAACGGGGGAAACCATCGACGAACATGCCCTGTAATCTCGCTGAATATAAATATTAACCATGCTGAATTCGATTTTGCGGAAGTGATGGCAGACGATTAGCGACAAACTCTAGTTGGTAGTGATGGCGTTTGGTGAAGACGATGTCAGACCGGTATGCATTCTTCTAAACATCACTTGAACAGTTTGCAACAACTCTGGCTAATCATAAATATACAGCTTAATTAGATTTTATGGAAGAAATGACAGACGATTCTCGACAAACGCGAGTTGGGAGTAATGGATTTGGTAAAGGCTGAGACAGGCGATTCAAGTTCATTCTAAATAGCTGAGCAGTTGACAAGCCAC
The DNA here is from genome assembly GCA_030248225.1 of Trileptium ribeirensis. Lineage (NCBI taxonomy): Eukaryota > Metazoa > Nematoda > Enoplea > Enoplida > Thoracostomopsidae > Trileptium > Trileptium ribeirensis. The sequence goes on from JASANE010007565.1 coordinate 32,454, forward strand.
TCTGGCTTGTTATAAATATTCACCATTAGTGTAATTCTATTTAATAGACAAATGACACGGTTCTCTACAAACTCGAGTTGGGAGTATGGGTTTAGTAAAGGCTGAGACAAGACCGGTAGCATTCGTCCAAATAGCACCGAACAGTTGCAACAACTCGGCTGTATCAATCTCACCTTCGGTAAGCTATAGGGAACAAAGGCAGGCGATTCTCGGCAAACGCGAGTGGAGAAGGGTGAAAAGGCGAAACAGCCGGCTTCGTCTAAATAGCACCTGAACAGTTGGAAACTACTCTGGCTTGTTATAAATATTCACCATTAGTGTAATTCTATTTAGTAGTACAAATGGCAGACGATTCTCGACAAACTCGAGTTGGGAGTAAAGGGTTTGGTAAAGGCTGAGACAAGCGGGTTAGCATTCGTCTAAATAGCACCTGAACAGTTGGAAACTACTCTGGCTTGTTATAAATATTCACCATTAGTGTAATTCTATTTAATAGTACAAATGACAGACGATTCTCTACAAACTCGAGTTGGGAGTAATGGGTTTGGTAAAGGCTGAGACAGACCGGTTAGCATTCGTCCAAATAGCACCTGAACAGTTTGCAACAACTCTGGCTTGTTGTAAATATTCACCTTTCAGTGTAATTCTATTTAGTGGAACAAATGGCAGGCGATTCTCGGCAAACGCGAGTTGGTAGTAATGGGTTTGATAAAGGCTGAAACAGTCCGGTTAGCATTCGTCTAGATAGCACCTGAACAGTTGGTAACAACTCTGGCTTGTTATAAATATTCACCATGCAGTGTAATTCTATTTAGTAGTACAAAAGGCAGACGATTCTCGACAAACTCGAGTTGGGAGTAAAGGGTTTGGTAAAGGCTGAGACAAGCGGGTTAGCATTCGTCTAAATAACACCTGAACAGTTGGAAACTACTCTGGCTTGTTATAAATATCCGCCATGCATTGTAATTCTATTTAGTGGAACAAATGGTAGACGACGCCCCACAAACTCGAGTTGGTAGAAATGGGTTTGGTAAAGGCTGAAACAGGCCGGTTAGCATTCGTCTAAATAGCACCTGAACAGTTGGCAACAACTCTGGCTTGTTATAAATATTCACCATGCAATGTAATTCTATTTAGTGAAACAAATGACAGACGATTCTAGGCAAACTCGAGTTGGTAGTAATGGGTTTGGTGAAGGCTGTAGCACACTGGTTTGCATTCGTCTGATTAGTACTTGAGAAGACCAACAACTCAGGCGTATTTATGTCATTTACAAGCCATTTCTAGGAAAGGGTTACGTCATGATGTATCGATGGAAGGCTCCGCCTAATATTATTTTTTTAGAAAGTACTTGTGATAACCGGACATAAGCTGAATCAAATTTGTAAAACAGAAAGAAAAGTGTTTAGGGGTCGCTCATTTCTGACATCACTTGTCAGTTTTAAGAAAAAGATATCAGATGACGGCATACTCAGATATGTCGTGTATAACATGAATGTTAAAGGCTTAATGACACTACGACTAACACATTTTTCAGTTCATTGAACTCCAGTCTCTAAAACTCGCTCAATTAGAATCAAATAAATTTAAATTTCTTCAGTTATCCTCATAATCATGAGTCGAGAGGTTAATTTATATACACTCATCGAAAATCGGGTTATCTCATTTAGCGTGTCATATAAAGTTTTTGCCTTAAATGATCGTATGTTTGTTTTGTGCCTAAGCCTAAACTTAATTGTATGCCTAAGCCATACATGCTGACGCTGCAAGATCTCCAATGGGTTAATCGGGGTCAGCGATGGGGATGATCTCGGGGATAGAACCCTCGGGAGAAGTGGTTAATAGTGGAGCAGTGATAAAAGTTAACGATCCCCTAAGAAATAAAACGTGGGTGTTGGGCCATAACCGCGAAGCCCCCTAAGAGTATAATTTCCCCGGCCTGTGCTTTGGACAACCCCTAGGCGAGGCTTGCGCGAAGACATAGTTCCGGTACTATGTCCCACAATAGAGTATGTTTACAATGTCACAGCCTGGTTACCACCGGGTGGTGAAACTGTGCCGGAAAGGTAGAAAGACCAATCCACCCAGATGTCCCTGTTTACGAAATGGGCTGCCCTTTTTCTGGACTGCCATTATCCTGGACTAGGTCTTACTTTGCCTAGTAATTCCGCCTTCTCGGCAGAATCCAGAAAATACAGGAACAACCTCCTGTATTGTTACCGTATAATTTTACCTAAACTTGCACGTACTAATGGGCAAGAGAGCTACATTTATACCTACGTTAGGAAATTACAGCTTATATATAAATATGATTCATGAATGCGTGGGGGTAGTATGTCTATATGCATCTTAAAACTAGGGATGACCGGTTGAAAACCATACAAATACGACGGAAGCAAAATTATGATGATAGCAACTTAGTAATAATAATATTTTGTAACACAATAATATTGTAATATAATAATACTACCATATAATAATAAGAAAAATATTAAAGAATAAAAAGAAAACACGTGAAATCGTGACATGCTAAATAAATGGAACAGAAAAATAATAAAATTTAACACAGCATGTCGTAGCACACAAAAATATATCCGAGAGCAAGCAACACGTCGCAACATTGTCGTAAACTGACTAACTCTAGCCAAACGCTTAGCTATCCTACACCACAGTAAAATTAGTAGCTATCAAAATTTATTTAATAAAATTATACATATGTATGTTTAGAAAAGTTAATAAAATTTCATAGGTGAAATAGGGAAATTTAGTCTTTAGCAAAGTAGATTTTAAGGTAGAGAAGGAGTAAAAGAGTCCCACATAGTTTCATAAATTTGGGATAGAATATCGGGTCTTGATAGGTTAAATAACAATGAAATTAAGGCTTTAAGTTAATTTCGGGGTAATAAGATATTTCAAACAGTGGGTTTAAGTAGGGATAGCATAGTAATGAAATTAGACTGGGCCAACCTAGTGAAAATATAAAATAAACCCCGGTACAAGAGGGGAGTCTAACCGGAGTTGACGAAATTTGCTATATTCTCTTATAAATTTAATATTGAAGTAAATATGTTGGATTTTGTTAAATATTTGTTTCAAACCAATCTTAAGGGGTAACATATATAAATTGAAAAGAAAATACAGGTTAACATATGGAATTGGGGTAGATTTCACATTCCCGTAGATAATATGGGATTTTCACGTCCCCTGGGAGCAGAGATATTCCCAGGGGAGAGATATATAAATTGTAGATAAATTTGTCATTTAAGTAGAAGTATTGAAATTTGTGGAATTGTGAGTTTTAGTTTGTATATTAGGATTGGGGAGTAATATAGCCGACATAAGGAGAAATACAGGTCACCATACTAGAAATGGTGGACAATCCCCTTGTAGAAAAGAATATAGGAATCACCCGAGGTGGAAGAATACATTTCCTCCCTGGAAAGGGTAAATGAATGGTGATGTTTTAGGATAGAATCAAGCCCGGTGGAATATAGTCACCTAGGGAGAGAGAATACAAGATTGCACCTGCACAAAAGTTGACAGGCGGTAGGTGGAGCATGGCCTCGAGGGGTACCAAGCTTCAGGGGGCAGCGCACTCCTGAACCCTGGTTTCAGCATGTATGGCCTAAACCTTAGTCAAAGATTAAGCTTAATACAATAGAGATGCAAAATTATTTTTTCTATCGTATGTACAAGACAGATTTACTGCGGTGTTCTTCCTCTGGAATGTGTTAATACGACTCAAGAAAGAGTAAGTTCAGCTTCGTTCGGACAGCATGCTAGTTAACTTTCGCATAACACTGCCGTATATTTTTATACCAAGATAAACTTGGAAAACTATATACATATTACGACTGAAAGGGAAGGTTAGTCCTCACCCTTACATTTACCTATAGAATTCTGTTATATTGCCAAAAATTGGTATATACTTTTGGCCAAGTTGTTTGAGCTTTATATAGCTTCAATAGTAAAAAAATATAAGGTATAATGCAGCCTCTAATAGCTATGTATTCACCATGTATTACATAGAATATGCTAGTAAGCAACTAGTTGAATGAGGTAGTGCATGCATTTCCACATATTTCAAATTGTGTTTGAGATTACAATGAGTAAACAATAATATAAAAAGTTTTCGATTTTGAAGCTGTAACAAAATGTCAAGGGTAAGTTGTTCCGTGGGTTTATAGTAAGGCTGGGGTAGATGTGACTCAAAAAATTTGTTATGCATTTAGGTTCACGTAGCTTCGGGACATGCCAGCATGATCTGGCTGTATCAATACAGTGCAGTAGTTTTTCTGCGGTTTTGTATTCGTTGTTCAAACATTTGAAGACAGTGCCGAGGTCGAAGTGGAACGTTCTTGGTTCTATCGGATGTAGTTTCAAAAGCTATAACCTGTTATTGTACGATGTATAGGGTAAGCCGGTGAATATTAAAGTAGTGTTGAACTCACTCAAGTGCGGTATATCTCTATCATAAAGCTTGGACCACGAAGAATACGCATATTCCAAATTTAGTTTAACATAGGTTTATCTGTGAACAATGACGTTACAAAATAAAAAAACAATGAAATAGTATAGTTATACGGTAAACTTTGGCGGTTTTTTTGTTTTTTGCGGTATATCTCTATCATAAAGCTTGGACCACGAAGAATACGCATATTCCAAGTTTAGTTTAACATAGGTTTATGTTAAATGAACAATATAGTTACAATATTGTAACAGAAAAAACAATTAAATACCATAGCTCAACGGTAAGCTTTGGCAGTTTCTGGTTTTTGAGGTGTGTTGTGGATTTTAAATCCTTAGAAATCGTAACACCAATGTCCACGCAGAACTCTGTAGTTTGTAACGCGTTTCCGGACAACGTATACGTTCAGTAGGATTTTTGTCAATGTGTATGATTGGTCTTTTTGGAATAAATATAGTAAGTTTGATCCAAGGTTTGTTTACTAACAGATTAACCTGGGCTCACAATTAAATTTTAAATTTTATCCTATCGTATGCATGTCAAGAGCGGCACTATCATAGAAGCCTAAAACTTGTTACGGCCTGACAGGAAAATGTAACTTAGGGGCGGGAGTGAAATACATGCTATACCGCTCTCAATATACTAAATCTTAGCCTAAGGTCCTTATATATACCAAGAATACCCAGCTCCAAACAGTTCTTTTTTCAAACGATATAATGTCTACGCCTAAAAGTGAAATGGGCTATCCGACAAATAAGCCAAATTCATCGAAAGTAGCTGTTCATCCACCCATATCCTTGAAATTGTGAAGCTAAAGTCTTACTTCCCCAAACATTGTCACATTTCTTCGATACATACAATTATTTTCACGATGTAACCAGTGTATAATTTCGTTTCTGGGAGAGTTTAAATTTTAAGTTACACTTTACAATCCGTGCAGTAGATAGATCATTGTTAATGTTTTATAGTATTGTTTTAATGTGATGATATACACGCGTATCAAAGAGAATACACTAAACGCCGTTGTTAATGATTTTGTTTTTTTTCTGTTCGTATTGACATGCAATTTTAGTTCGCACGTTCATTGCAAACAACTTTTAGTAGCAAATGTACAATGTACATACACTTTATGATTGAAAGTGATACAAATATTTATATTAGCAGAAATCGCAATTTTGTTATCGCAGTCGTCCGACTGAGAGTTTATTTGTGAATTCGTCTCAAATTCTATGTCTACGCCGTATCACGTAATCCATTTCATTTAGTCTCAACACTGCCTATTTATAACGGTCTTATTAGATAAAGCTAGCTTAACCTGAAGATTCTGCTTTATGATCTTTGGGCGCGGTCGACACTGACTGCTGTTGCATTGTAAAATCAAAAACCAATCTGCGGTGCGAGACTAGGATTAAATTCCGTTGATATGCCAAGCATTCGGCATTCGATTTAATTCGTAAATGTACATAATCCTGAGAGTAAGAAATTAGATAAAATGGTTACAGGTAGAATAGGTTTGTTGGCCTTAATAGAGCGACAAGAATTGACAATATAATCTGCATAATAGTCTTGGGTCGTCGGATGGGATTTTACGGTTTCTTTCTTTCAGTATTTGACATGAGATACACAGAATATACTTCAAGACTGGACTAATATATGCATTATAGCTCTTAATTTGTCAAGTCTGGCTATTTTTTCTCTCCCAGGGTTTTCACATTAAAACATTTATAGTCAAACGCGGCTCCACATTAAAACTTAACTACCGTTGGGTGTTGACCCAAGGTCTATGGAAACATTAGTCCAGCAATAAAACTATGATTCCTTTTTGAGCTGTACACAAATATTAACGTGGGTATGATAGCATAGCAGGGTATGTCTTGAAAATGGTTATCGACAAAGCAGTTATTAGCTAATAACAGCTATCAAACAACAGGAATTTAGGAAAATGCAATTTTTCATTTGTTACTGAACAAATTTATCCTAAGATAGATTATCATGTTGCGTAGCAGCAATAAAAACGCTAATTTTATTACAATGCATACAATTCGAAAACCGATTGGCGGAACTTCCTATATATTTTACCTTCAATGCGATCATAGAATGGCACATACAAAAAACACAGTATGCTTCTTTGGCTTGCAAGCAAGAGTTAATCCCTTATTTCATGCCAAAATCAGTCCGGGTTAATATGTTATCGTCTATAACCTAGTAAAGGTCAAACATAAGGCGTTAATATTTGGTAAGGTAAGTAGCATATACCAACTTACCTGTTATCAAATAAACAGAATAAGCCCTTTATGAGACTATAACGCTTTCAAAACCCATGTTTTGAACGAACACATTGCCAATTGCGTTGCTGTTATTTCTAATTCGTTGGTACAGTTTGGTTAGAACATTCATAGTACATACACCATTGAAATAAAACTTGCAAAATACATATGCAACAACCTTTCCGTTACGGAAACGCCCGTGATTTTGTGAAATTTAGTGTAATTTTGCTGGTATCAAATATTTACTTGGAAATGGTTGCTTCAGTTAAAATATATATTTGCAGTGCATGTATCCTATGCTGAAATACGCTTAGAGTTTTTGTCTGTGCAATGGTTCCACCCTTTATAGCGGAATTGACCGGCCAAACTCTATATTTTAAATCCAAAACTACATATATTTTGTCTTTTATAACATTTCATGAATCAATCTATATGCCAGAAATCTATATTTTAAATCCAAAATTACATATATTTTGTCTTTTATAACATTTCATGAATCAATCTATATGCCAGAAAATTTAATACACCTAGTGCATGCTTCAAAACCAAGTTTTGCTACCGAAAAACAAGTAATTAATTGTTTAACAATTTTCGTGTTTGTAGCTAATTGCATATACCAAGCTACTGACTTTCCAGGACTTACTTAGACGGGTATCACAAACATTTATAAATTATAAATGATATCGCTATCCCAACTGTCTCCGCGCATTATCTAATTTTACAGCTAAATTAAATTTTTAACTACGAAATGACAACCAAACTTCAAAATAATTGGCACGAAAATATTCGGATGTTAATTTCCATGTGCACTCGCAGAAGATGTTTTTATAAAGCAGCACCATCCAACGACGTTATAGGATAAAGGCTTAGCTATAGGTAACCCAGTGCAAAGCAAAAATTAATTTTCATGCATTTTTAAAAAATTTAAGGGGATCACAAACATTTATAAATTATAAATGATATCGCTATCCCAACTGTCTCCGCGCATTATCTAATTTTACAGCTAAATTAAATTTTTAACTACGAAATGACAACCAAACTTCAAAATAATTGGCACGAAAATATTCGGATGTTAATTTCCATGTTCACTCGCAGAAGATGTTTTTCTAAAGCAGCACCATCCAACGACGTTATAGGATAAAGGCTTAGCTATAGGTAACCCAGTGCAAAGCAAAAATTAATTTTCATGCATTTTTAAAAGTTTTACGGGTATCACAAACATTTATAAATTATAAATGATATCGCTATCCCAACTGTCTCCGCGCATTATCTAATTTTACAGCTAAATTAAATTTTTAACTACGAAATGACAACCAAACTTCAAAATAATTGGCACGAAAATATTCGGATGTTAATTTCCATGTTCACTCGCAGAAGATGTTTTTCTAAAGCAGCACCATCCAACGACGTTATAGGATAAAGGCTTAGCTATAGGTAACCCAGTGCAAAGCAAAAATTAATTTTCATGCATTTTTAAAAGTTTTATTCGATTTAAGTTTGCGTTATGACATTTATTAACGCAACGTCTCCTTTTAGATTATACACCATGTGAAAGTTTTATCCATGCACTGCCGGCTTTGCACCGTCAACGATATAGGGTACTCTACAAGATTACTATTTCTAAATAATATTGTATAGTCTCCAGGACACCATCGATTGTTCTATATGGTTTTATGGCTTTGAAAACCTTTCCTAAAAACTTGTTTGAAAAGTTTTCTTAAAAACTTGAAAATTTCAAATTAAAAGCAGTAAAAAGTTTCTAGAAAGAATATAATGAATTTATGTATTATAAACATTGTACACGTATTTTTTATTTACCACTATATGTAATAACGGTGACGCAGCTGCATGACGCAACTTCCTAACACCATGCCCATACGACCCCGGCTATCATAACCTCAAGGGCGGACCATAAGTTTTACAGTTGAGACACTTTCCTTGGTCAGACCCAAGAAGTTACGGAGCTTAGCAGGCCGCAGGCGCGCTTCACGGGGTGTGTTCGGACCCCGCCCGATTGGTTGCGCACGTGTCTAGTATCTGGGTATGATTGCTGAGGTCCCCCAGGGAGGTTGACACCGAAACCTGCTCACAGGTCATGATGTCAAACCGATATTCCCTATGCTAAGCTAACGGAAGTTGTTTTATCAGTGTAATTTAAAGTGAAAACGCGTGATGATTTAGGTTTACTAGGTAGATTTTGAGTCACACTTAGTTGATTCTCGGTCGAACACTTTGTCCATTTGTTTCCATATGCCCCCACAGGGTTCCGACATTCCCTGAGAGTTTAACGTCGGACCGTCTAATTGGTATCCCGATAACCTAGTTATATTAGTGTTTGGCGATGAAGTTTTCCTAGTAAATTTTTATCTTTTGTTTGAGTGTGACTATCACGCCAGTGAGTTGGATAGGTGATTTGGCGGACCGCTCTCGCTGCAGTACCATTGCACAATTATATCAATGTTGGCGGCGGACCGCTCGTGTCAGGGCTTGGGGTATTTGCGTCCGCAAGCCGTGGCACGAAGTGTCGGCCCGTTCACTTGGACGTCCTTATCACGCTAAGAGTTCAACAACACGGGACGCCAAGTTATTTTCAAGAGTTTATTCAAAGTTATGTACAATGTCAGTTAACAACGGGCATCCGGTAAGGTACATAGGTAATTACAAACTACGACAGCAATAATCTACCCGTCCGAACATTCGTTCCCTTGTCCAGTGCAAAAGAGAAAGGGGTGGCGCGAGCGAAGTCGTTCCCGGTAGTACCGGACCAAAATGTGTACCCGAGGCGTTCAACTAGGTCCGCTATGGTTCGGGTTATGTGTTTGGCGTGCTTCGAAGTTCGCTCTTAATAGCGCACGGCAGTGCATGCAATTCGAGAGCTATGCGGGGAACGGACCGGATTCGTTACAGCAGTGACAGAGCATGAATCCGGGTACGAGAAAAGCATAGGCCTACCGTACAAGATGCAACTCAATCGCATTGATAAAATCAAATATGGTACAAATCATTACATTGTCAGAGCAACTGATTACTTATAATCGTCAAGCTACAAGCTTACAAGCTACAAATAATGGTTCAACCAACGAGGCACCTACATCGCGGTCAGATGTTAAAACGCTGTCCGCGTGCATCCCCTGTCCTGCAAATGCTGCCTAGCGTCCCTAACAAGTCACTTATCCCATTCCGTCCCGAGGCCAGGTTCTTCTCTCATCCTCCAATAGCCGTTGTCTCAGCAATTTTAGTAGTCTAGCCGAGAGTTTGATTATCCTGAGTCCTAATAGTCCATGACCGGTAGGCCGGTGGCAATGCGGTTGATTTTGGTAGCGGAGTATCAATTAAACTACGTCGTGTCGGCAAGGGACGGAGCTTTAATCATTTTGAAGGGTTGCCCCATGTAACTATTTCGATGATCTAGATACGTAGGCGCACCGACTGATGCCATTTGTGACGAGGGAATGGTTTGCGCCCTCAGGCGGGCTTGGGTATTTTGCGTTTGGGGTTGTTTTGGTTGGTTCCTTTCTTTTCCCTTTTGTTGCTTTGTTTCTTTTGTTTCCTTTGTCGATGTTCCCTTTGCCGGCCTCTCTCTATCGCTTATCCCATTGCCTTATTACACTGTACGCATCGAAATTGTACAGTGTCTCGACCGCACCATTGAAACTGTGCAGTCGAGTTATCACTGAAATTTTAATAAAATTTGTCGCAACTCGATAGTTGAGTGGATAATAGATAAATATCTGCAGCGGGCTTAAATTCCCCGTGCAGGATCGAAACCTAAAACCGGAAAACGAAAAAGGAGAGAGGCTAAACGACAAAATTCAGAGCAAGGGCATACATAGTACATATCATAACGGGCAACCAGAGATAACATAGAAAAATGCTTAAACTCAGCGATCAAGTAGCTCCAAAAAGAAAACGTGGTTTTGCACTTGCTCGGTTTGGGGTCAAAATGATTCGCGAGAGGTCGCCATTTTCTTTTATTTAAGTTAGGATATTGGGGTTTTATTTCTAGCGTGGGGGTACCGTAGCGCACCTCCAAAAAGTCAACCCTAACCGGAAACGGAAACTGGCTAGGTTGTCAGTTCATTTTAGGGGAAAGGTCTTTTCCTCAATCTAACAGTTAAACTTAACCACGAGCGTGTAGCATTGTGAACCTTGGTGATTTTGGTAGCTCGGCAAGGGTGTTTCCAGCAGACAGTAATTTATCGCCGTGAATTTACCTGGTTACTGGCAAGCGGTGTTGTACGGGCGGTCGGGATATCGGGTAGTGTAGTCTACTCTACGCGAGGCTCTTCTAGCCTTTAATAGCGCACAAAACGCTCATTCTTACAAATCGAGAGTAAACCGCAGATCCGTCAATGATGAGTAAAACGTTGCTCCTTACGGAGTGTTAAGACCTTATGCTCAAGCTAAAATCACTTAGAATTTGTTTAGTCTTTTATATTCCCCAAATTTACTTAACTCAAACTGATAGGCGAAATTTTGGGGCTTCCTAAAACCCGACAGAGGCTAGCCCTCTGTCCCTAACTGCAACGTCAGTCCGAGCTCAAGCAGCTGCATGAGCATCGAACGGTCCACTAAGCTGTAAATTTTGTAAACCGTAACCGTAATCGCAGACAAGCAAGCAAGTCCCTATGGTTTCGTTAGTAAATTTTACCGTGGACAGCTCAGGAAAAATTCAACTACCCTATCTCAAAAGTAACAGGTCATGTAAAGCGCGGACGAGAAGCGTCCGTTTTGATTTACCTTACCTATGACCACGGGGAATCAGAACTACTTTGACTTTGGCGTCCCCAACTTAACACTTTCCGTGCATTCGCTGAAGATGCCCAAAACGGAACTCGACTGGAGGAGGTTTGTCAAGGAACTTATATGAGTGTGACAAGTCAGCATGTTAAATGGGGTGTTCACTGACGGACGTGAGGTCGACCTATGACGTGTCAATTAGTGCTACAAAAATTTGACACTCGATGAACGGTCTGTTACAATCACAACTGGGGAAAATAAACCCCCACGGTCTCGGCTCTCATCCTGACTTACTAAGTTCGATCCGGGACAGCAACTGCTAGTCCCCTTTCGTGAGACGGAAGACACGGGTCCTCCAGTCGTCGAATACCATTCCAAATCGAGAAAACAAAAGCATAAGAAAGCCGAAAATCGAGGCGAAACCATGAAATAAAACTAAAGCGTCTGAGCCGGTCAGTAAAGTCGACCGAACTCCGCGCTGCCGAAGTCGAACTGATTCCAAGAGACGACGCGGTAGTCGTCGCCTCAAAATTTTCGGCTATGTTGAAGGATAGCGATTTTGTCGCTATCCAATCGGAGAAGATCTTTGAACGCCCACTTTTTCGAGTTCAAACCCGGGCGCCCAATAGAAAAATTCGCAAGATTTTATTTTTGACAGCTATCGTAAACCCGGGCTCCCCTTTAGAGAGAGTCGGCTTCAATCGAAATCACCGACATCAAATTTGAACCCTCCGAATCCTCGGAGGTCGAACATCTGTGAATTTTAACCCAATTTGTAGCGAGATCTTGAACCTCATCCATCGTCACTTTTAAATTTATGTCAGGAATTTATCCGAGGATCATCACTCAGATCTCTTAAATCTCTTACCTAATCCTAAATCGTCCGTTATCCCCCCAACTGTTCTAAAAAATGGTTGGATCACCCGTCAAATTTAAAATTTTGAATCTTCTTCTCCATACAAGATACTTGGAGTAAGCTGGAAATCTGTCCTCATTTCAGGATAGATTGGCCCTCTTGTCCTCATTCATCAGATTCCCACCAGCTAACTCGTCGATTTAAGGTCAATTTACAGCTATTTAGCGAGTTAGCTTTCCCATCCATCACCTAATTAAGCTTATTAAGAGTCCATCTGGGGCCAAATTTTACTACCAAATCCATGGGTAAACGTGCAAACATTGCACGTTTACATGTCGGCTTATAAGATAAAGCCAAACATTCCGATCTGACAGCTTTTCAAATAACCCGACAGGGCGTCTTTTGACGTCCCAAAAAGGGGGAACGTATGGCGGGAATGAGCCCCTTTTTTGCTTGGGGGCGCAGCACATTCACATGTATCCTTTGAGCTATCGGGGGTCCTATTCAGGAACTCCAGGAGCCCACGAGAGGGCCCTAAATACACCCCCGGTCCTTCCTAGTCATATGCGTCCAGTCCGTCCGTAAAACTTATAAATTTAGTAGAATTTTGTACGTCTTGACCTCGTCCGTCCTGTTTTTTGTCATGTTCTTATATACTCTATATATACATATATATCTCTATATCCCTATATACATACACATATACATACAATACTCATGAACACATAAACACACACTACACATGAGACACACAGGCGACCTGAGCGACAGAAAGGTCGCTCAAGTTCACACCAGAAACACGCAGAACAACAACAACAACTACACAACCACACAGCAACCACAACAACAACGACAAATACAACACAGCCACCGCGACGACAACAGCGACAACCGACCAAAGAAGTCGGTTAGAGAGAGAAAAAGGAAAAGAAACGAGAACGCAAAGCGGAAAAGAAGGGGCACGGGAAGGGAGGCGGGACAGGGGGTTCCCAAGGCATTTTCGAGGAGCTGGGGCAAAATTCGGTCCCAGGACGAAGAACGGGGCCGAACGATACCAAACACGAGGGGGGTAGACGCAGTGGCGGGTCGGGACCCAATTTTGGGTTGCGACATGTATTAGTATACGGGGTTTCACCGCTCTAACGGTTGGGCGGAGCGACCCCCGCCGGGTATCGTTGAACTCGCCTTGGAAAGGTGATTCGAACGAGGGGTGATTTCTCTGCCTTAAAGGCAGCGGTTAGAGGGGCACTAAAATCATGACTGATAGAGAGTGTCACTGGTGGTGGGCGCGCGTTCGCCGGCTGTCCCGCGTTAACGGTGCAACGAACGGAGGCCCGCCGGGCATCATCGAAGATGTCTTGACGTGGTGAATGCAATGAGGGGCGATTTACCTACTTTCGAGTTAGGAATAAATTTTCGGTTGGTTCGTACCCACTTTCAGTCGGTATGCCAAGATTGGGAGCACCTTAACGGGTGATAGCGAGCTGGCAAGGAGTCGGGTGGAGACCCGCCGGATATCGTGGTGTTGGCCAAAAGCAGGCGAGTAGAATGAGGGGTCGCATGGGCGCATTTAGGGTCAGGGGTCAGGTACGAAGTTGGCGCGAACTGACGAAATGTTATGTTCAATTTTCATGATGCATTAGAAACAGAAAAATAATTCATACCAAAGCGGATTTACGAGTCAGATCAAGACCCGCCTAGTCTCGTTAGATTCCTAAATGGGTAAACTGCTTAGGGACACGCATACTTCCAATCGATGATTCGACGGTAAGAAGAAAAACCAGTTGCTAGGGCGCCGGTCAAGCCATTTTGGGGCGTTCAAGATGCTATAAAAAGGAAGGTTTTGGTACGGTGGGGCGGAAAAATAGACGTACCGAGACACGAAAACCAGGCAGTACACACACATATACATATATATATACATATATATACATAACTATATACCCATATATGCCTAGGCTATGTCCACTCGGAACCGTGGTCACCAGCCAAACCTATCGTAAGTAATGGCTGTTGGTTGGACTTTCGCCTGTTTTTCCCTGGAATATCTCAGGAAATCCTCCAGCAATTTGTGATGTTTTGAGCTCGTTCGAAAGCCCTAAGAATTCTCTACCGAAAAGTACTCGGGACATTTTCGGAAAATCTGAACCGTTGGACGGTTACGGGCCGATGAACGAGCCCGATGTCCGTTATTTGTGCCCGGACTCTACGACTTATCCTACGAAGATCGATTGCGCGTACTGACTGGGCATTCGAAAGCTTTCGACACGTCGATATCGTGCAGACTTGATATTATTGTTCAAAATTGTTCGTGGTCTCGTCAACTTCCCACTAACAACTTGGTTCGAATATGATGACGACCGACTCAGAGGCCACGATTACAAATTCCGTGCTAAAACATCACGACCACGTCGCCAGGTTTTCGTTTGTCTACCGTGTCGTCCAGGGGTGGTATAATTTACCAACCTCTGTTGTGACTGCCCCCACCGTCGGATTATTTAAGTCGCGCCTTCATGCTTCGGGTTGCCTCCCTGAACTTTAGCCTTCGTCGCCGTCCTGTCGCTGTTTCAGGACGGCGTAACTGCGAATGTGCCCAATCAATCAATTCAATCTGACGAACAAGCCAAGCTTTCATAGCGTGGCGTACCAGATGGCTGCTGGACATGCAATGCCTGGTGCTGTCTGGTTCAAAGGTGAAATCAAAGGAGAATTTCCGAATAATCGGAAACTACCGTGCGACCATTAAGCTATAGTTCGCTTGAACCAGGTAAAATTGATAGTCTTGATTTTGATTACTCCCCAAACTCTTAAATTGTCAAAGGCCTCCTATTCCCGGACGGTCAGAAATTTGACTTTTCAGTAGGAAGCATAGGGGCTATAATTAGTCGAGTTCAGTTCAGGTTTGCCTGTTTGATCCGGTCAAAGATTCTATTACATTCCTCATCCTCCTAAAGTTAAACATCTGACCTACGTCAATTCTCTCCGGGCTCACTTGAGCCTGTCCAAATATGTATGATCATACAATAAATTTACAGTGACAAAGGTTATATAAATGGCGAGATATAACCATGACAAAACATGAAAATACGCGACACAATCATCGATCACCATGGCACCATGCGACCTACACTGATTTATTCCCTTAAAGCATACCTTTGCTCAATTGGAGGTAGTTTGAAGCAGTTTTAACGCCAGAACCTTGCGAGACTAACGTAACGGGCCGGAAAGGGCCTGTTACATAAAAAAAGATACGGTGCACGGAATATCGTCCGTAATGTGGTTAAATAATTTCAAAATTAATTTAGCTAGGTTTTCCTGACTTTTCCTTAACGTGCTTGAATATAAAGCATCAAAGACACTGTAGAATATTTCATATTGTAATAATATCCGTACTACACAATCGTTTTTGTTACGCGGTGCCTCCTGTGGTCAATATTTGCCATCATATTGACCATACAGGAATAAACCCTTCACATAATGGGCTCTTGATAGCATAACGACGCGTTAGGTTAGATAATAGAAAGTATAAATTAAGAATATTATACTTTACCTTAAATTTAAAGATTTGATTCTGTTACGGGGCTCAAATATTCACTTTATTTGTACGATCTATGCAGATTATAGATAAAAGATTGATACATTATGTACATAATTTACGCCACATGTGCGTACTTTGGTCAGTCCTATGACAGTTTAGCTCGACCTCGATTTATGAAACTAGGAAATTTTGTAAAAACAACAAGAGAATTCCCAGAACGCATGATATTTTGTGCTATACGTATATATTGCACAATATTTTTCGTTCTACACTATTTGATTAAAAGTTTTTGCCCATTATAAACCTAAAACTATTAATGGCCAAGCGGTAGGATTGTCTAGACAACCACGCCTGACACCCACATCTAGACAACCACGCCTGACACCCATATCGTAGATTACTTTATACACGATAGGGACATTATTCATCATATCGATATAGGCATGCGAATACGAAATTTATCTTTTAATACCAGCAATACCTCATGTAATAGCTCTAATAAGATGAGTTATTTTTGTTGCCAACATTTCAGGACTAATGCCTGATTGATTAATGGCAAAATAACTAATACAATACGTTACAGTTGACACAGCAATTGCGCACACAAAGTTGTAATTTATATAAAAACCCTCCCAACCAATTCTCAAAATTTAGCTATTGTGATGGAACTGTGGTGGTACTAAATCATAGAAATTCAATAATGAAAATATTTAGTACAAATGTGTGTTGCGTTCCTTATCAAAATGATAAAATCTAATTTAAAAGACCTATTACCTATTGAACCTATTGAACCTATTGAACCTATTGAACTACCTATTATACCTATTGAACTTTTATCATAAATTCAAAGACAAGGATTTGTACCCTTCAGACTAATCTCAGAGGCCACGATTACAATTTCCGTGCTAAAACATCACGACCACGTCGCCAGTTTCGTTTGTCTACCGTGTAGTCCGGGGTGGTATAATTTACCAACCTCTGTTGTGACTGCCCCCACCGTCAATATTAAGTCGCGCCTTCATGCTTCGGGTTGCCTCCCTGAACTTTAGCCTTCGTCGCCGTCCTGTCCCTGTTTCAGGACGGCGTAACTACGAATCTGCCCATTCAATCAATTCAATCTGACGAACAAGCCAAGCTTTCATAGCGTGGCGTACCAGATGGCTGCTGGACATGCAATGCCTGGTGCGGTCTGGTTCAAAGGTGAATTCAAAGGAGAATTTCCGAATAATCGGAAACTACCGTGCGACCATTAAGCTATAGTTCGCTTGAACCAGGTAAAATTGATAGTCTTGATTTTGATTACTCCCCAAACTCTTAAATTGTCAAAGGCCTCCTATTCCCGGACGGTCAGAAATTTGACTTTTCAGTAGGAAGCATAGGGGCTATAATTAGTCGAGTTCAGTTCAGGTTTGCCTGTTTGATCCGGTCAAAGATTCTATTACATTCCTCATCCTACCTAAAGTTAAACATCTGACCTACGTCAATTCTCTCCAGGCTCACTTAAGCCTGTCCAAATATGTATGATCATACAATAAATTTACAGTGACAAAGGTTATATAAATGGCGAGATATAACCATGACAAAACATGAAAATACGCGACACAATCATCGATCACCATGGCACCATGCGACCAACGCATATATGTACGCAAAATATGCATTTTCCCAGCATCCCCGTATTTTAGCTCTATTGTTATTAATTTTGACGCTGCCACCACTCCGATCTCACTGCTGGAGGATGCAGTAATGTTTCTCAACGAGGTTGGTGCTTGTTTCTTCGCAACAGTGGAGGCTGACAGCCACTCGATTTTTAACTGTGGATGCCCGACGCTCGCTCATTTTTTACTGTATAGTGGCCTGTTGCGTAATTTTCATGGCGGGATTCCGTTACAAAAGTTGTACACAACCTCATATGTCTTAAACTTAGTTAGAACTATGAATGTATATATGCAGACTTATTCAATGTTGATGAGTTACGCATAAGGCTTAAAGTATTTGGAACACGTAATAAGCAAGCAGCAACATATATACATTAATACATAAACAGACGAGAATGTTGGAGCCCGCCAAAGGCGCCCAATTAAAAAAATGTTTGCAGCATTTCGCAAAAATAATTGGAGCAGCCATACTAGCCTCCGAGATTAGTCTGAAGGGTACAAATCCTTGTCTTTGAAGTTATGATAAAAGTTCAATAGGTATAATAGGTAGTTCAATAGGTTCAATAGGTTCAATAGGTTCAATAGGTAATAGGTCTTTTAAATTAGATTTTATCATTTTGATAAGGAACGCAACACACATTTGTACTAAATATTTTCATTATTGAATTTCTATGATTTAGTACCACCACAGTTCCATCACAATAGCTAAATTTTGAGAATTGGTTGGGAGGGTTTTTATATAAATTACAACTTTGTGTGCGCAATTGTTGTGTCAACTGTAACGTATTGTATTAGTTATTTTGCCATTAATCAATCAGGCATTAGTCCTGAAATGTTGGCAACAAAAATAACTCATCTTAGAGCTATTACATGAGGTATTGCTGGTATTAAAAGATAAATTTCGTATTCGCATGCCTATATCGATATGATGAATAATGTCCCTATCGTGTATAAAGTAATCTACGATATGGGTGTCAGGCGTGGTTGTCTAGATATGGGTGTACAGCATCATTATAGACAATGCGCTTGGCCATTAATAGTTTTAGGTTTATAATGGGCAAAAACTTTTAATCAAATAG
>JASANE010007566.1:0-12130 GCA_030248225.1 Trileptium ribeirensis
TAGGCTTTAAATGTCGGAGCATTTGTTACAGTATAACAATAGTATTTTACTGAAATTTAAGCTTAAAGTTTTAGATATATTTTTATTCCAAAGCTTTAAGTAGAAATACATTTTCGAATAGATTTAACGCAATATATGGATGCATTTTGGTTGCGATTGTGTCGGTGCCAATAAGGTGTGGAGTCCACTGTGATTTCGTACAGCTGGGTTGTTCTTTTATTAAGTCAATTAACTATTCTCAAACTGATGGCCTCGTCCAAATTATTATTTTTTCTTGGATGTGATAAAAAATCACACGGGGCCTGTTTGTGAACTTAATTTTGCGGTTTAGCATATTTGCTGATTGCCTACATCGTGAAAACGCGAATTGTCAATCGAGTTTTTTGTATACTACAATCCATATACATACACCGTCATTTGATAAACGCGGACAAATTTGTGAAACGGAAAAATTTGCGCATATGAAAATTACGTTTGGTAATTCATGGAACCCTGTTCGCAAATTAGTTCGCTTTATATCCTAAGATTTCTTCGAGATCATATTGCTAAACGAAGATATCCAACAACGGTTCCAGTCAACGCACAGAGTTGGCTATACAGTAAAGCGTCAGTGTGTCAGCTGGCTTGGTCATGTCCTCCGGATGAATCCTGGCCGGTTCTCTACGATGGCTCTTCTTTTTCCATCATCTGCCGATTTAATATGATTTTTATTACAAAGGCAGGCTTCAGAGTTTGGAGGTCAGGTATTTTTTCAAATACTCTAATAAAGATCAATTGTAGTTAAAATTGTGGGACGTTTAATACATGGTAATTTGGCTGATTTGGATTTGCTTCAGATTTGGACCTCACGTAAAATATTACATCAACCACATTATTATCTAATCTGCTTATTATATCCGGAAGCTTTATTCTTGACACAAAAGTTCTGGCAAAGCACTGCGGACTGGCTATCGGCGGGCCGATGTGGTAAACAAAACCCTCAGCAAAGCAGACGGCCACACCCCCCCCCCCTACCCTGCCCACCCCATAAGCAGAATCTTTATTGGTGAAACAAAACTCCTAGCAAAGCAATGACTGGCTATATGAGCAGAAGCTTTATCCTTGATGGAAAAGTCCTAGCGAAGCCATACCTAGCTATGCAAGCAGAAACTTATTCTTGACACAAAAGTTCTGGCAAAGCACTGACTGGCTATATAGAGCAGAATCTTTATTGGTGAAACAAAAGTCCTAGCAAAGCAATGACTGGCTATATAGAGCAGAAGCTTTATCCTTGATGGAAAAGTCCTAGCAAAGCCGTGCCTAGCTATATAGAGCAGAAGCTTTATTCTTGACACAAAAGTCCTGGCAAAGCACTGACTGGCTATATAGAGCAGAATCTTTATTGGTGAAACAAAAGTCCTAGCAAAGCAATGACTGGCTATATAGAGCAGAAGCTTTATCCTTGATGGAAAAATCTTAGCAAAGCCGTGCCTACCTATATAGAGCAGAAGCTTTATTCTAGACACAAAAGTCCCGGCAAAGCACTGACTGGCTATATAGAGCAGAATCTTTATTGGTGAAACAAAAGTCCTAGCAAAGCAATGACTGGCTATATAGAGCAGAAGCTTTATCCTTGATGGAAAAATCTTAACAAAGAAGTGCCTACCTATATAGAGCAGAAGCTTTATTCTAGACAGAAAAGTCCTGGCAAAGCACTGACTGGCTATATAGAGCAGAATCTTTATTGGTGAAACAAAAGTCCTAGCAAAGCAATGACTGGCTATATAGAGCAGAAGCTTTATCCTTGATGGAAAAATCTTAACAAAGCCGTGCCTATCTATATAGAGCAGAAGCTTTATTCTAGACAGAAAAGTCCTGGCAAAGCACTGACTGGCTATATAGAGCAGAATCTTTATTGGTGAAACAAAAGTCCTAGCAAAGCAATGACTGGCTATATAGAGCAGAAGCTTTATCCTTGATGGAAAAATCTTAACAAAGCCGTGCCTATCTATATAGAGCAGAAGCTTTATTCTTGACACAAAAGTCCTGGCAATGCACTGACTGGCTATATAGAGCAGAATCTTTATTGGTGAAACAAAAGTCCTAGCAAAGCAATGACTGGCTATATAGAGCAGAAGCTTTATCCTTGATGGAAAAATCTTAACAAAGCCGTGCCTATCTATATAGAGCAGAAGCTTTATTCTAGACAGAAAAGTCCTGGCAAAGCACTGACTGGCTATATAGAGCAGAATCTTTATTGGTGAAACAAAAGTCCTAGCAAAGCAATGACTGGCTATATAGAGCAGAAGCTTTATCCTTGATGGAAAAATCTTAACAAAGCCGTGCCTATCTATATAGAGCAGAAGCTTTATTCTAGACACAAAAGTCCCGGCAAAGCACTGACTGGCTATATAGAGCAGAATCTTTATTGGTGAAACAAAAGTCCTAGCAAAGCAATGACTGGCTATATAGAGCAGAAGCTTTATCCTTGATGGAAAAGTCTTAGCAAAGCCGTTCCTAGCTATATAGAGCAGAAGCTTTATTCTAGACAGAAAAGTCCTGGCAAAGCACTGACTGGCTATATAGAGCAGAATCTTTATTGGTGAAACAAAAGTCCTAGCAAAGCAATGACTGGCTATCTAGAGCAGAAGCTTTATCCTTGATGGAAAAATCTTAACAAAGCCGTGCCTATCTATATAGAGCAGAAGCTTTATTCTTCACACAAAAGTACTGGCAAAGCACTGACTGGCTATATAGAGCAGAATCTTTATTGGTGAAACAAAAGTCCTAGCAAAGCAATGACTGGCTATATAGTGCAGAAGCTTTATCCTCGATGGAAAAGTCCTAGCAAAGCCGTGCCTAGCTATATAGAGCAGAAGCTTTATTCTAGACAGAAAAGTCCTGGCAAAGCACTGACTGGCTATATAGAGCAGAATCTTTATTGGTGAAACAAAAGTCCTAGCAAAGCAATGACTGGCTATATAGAGCAGAAGCTTTATCCTTGATGGAAAAATCTTAACAAAGCCGTGCCTATCTATATAGAGCAGAAGCTTTATTCTAGACAGAAAAGTCCTGGCAAAGCACTGACTGTCTATATAGAGCAGAATCTTTATTGGTGGAACAAAAGCCTAGCAAAGCAATGACTGGCTATATAGAGCAGAAGCTTTATCCTTGACAGAAAAGTCCTAGCAAAGCACACATATTACTGAAGTCGAACATGTTCTTCCGTTTTTACGGAAACTGAGGAAGTGCCATGAGGTACACCGCAATTCCAATTACCGCGTATTATTCCCGTATCGAGTAGTGCCAGTAGCAAAAATTGATATTTTAACAATGCCAAACTATAACAATTACGTCGAAGATGTATTTTCCTTCTGGTGGGCGTGAATTTACAAACACTTTTTTGCAAACGAACGATGTTGTCGCAGGCAATTCGTCGTCACAGCGCCGTTTGCATATTGCGTTCTGACCAGTGCAATTCTGGAATGTTGTCGACGCAGTTGGAAAATCGAACTTTTCTGAGAGAACATTACGGGGTTGTCGCTGTTGAACGTTCGCATCTTTTGAAAAAACATCCCGACTGCATTCGCACCTTTAAATAAATAATAAAATTTTTTATATAAAATTTATAAAAAATTATACTACTGAAAAGCTTTAAGGGAATTTTGGAGGCATTTTTTAACGATTTTTTACGATTATTTAGCATAAGTAATCATTTAATACGGAAACTGTTTCTACAATTGGAGATATTTTTGATCATTGAGCTTTACGATATCAAATGAATATATATATAATATACACTTCACCAAATTAATCTTTAAAGTGCAGTCTAGATTATCGCTTACGGCATATGACACGAGGATTCGCACTGTTTGATTACCACAAACAGTAACACACCAATCCAACCGGCGTTTTGCGGTAACCACATCATACAATATCAAATAAATATATATATATAATAGTCTCTAATAGTTCTGTAAATGCAAAATGTTGAGAGTTGGGTTTTCGTGACCTTTAGACCAAAACCCATTGCGTAGTGAACATTAAGGAGAATCAGTAGTTGTAATATAATGTTGTGAATTGCGTTCTGTATTATATACCAAAAATGTAGAAAAAACCGTAGCTGAGTTAAATTTGCCCTTAGCGTACGAGATCATGTCGGTGATTGAGTTCAGGAATCGAAGCGGATTGAACGTATTTTTTGTAGGTTATGTATTACAGAGAATGAAGTATCTGAATTTTTGGTTTAGATTTGGCTTATTTCGCCTACAAATTTGGACAAATATATATTCAAACGCAGCTAGCTGAGGAAAGTTAATTTTAAAAACCGAGACTCTGAGTGATTACTGGTTAGATATCAAATGGTTCTATAAGCTTCGATAAATCATCTTATCCATAAATGTAAGGTGCGTTGGCCACCATCCTCTTCTATCATTAGCGATTAGTGATCGCTTGCTCGTTGTATCATGTATGAACGAACTAAAATTTGAAAATTCCTGCAAACCTGCGAAACTTTCCTGAAACAAAATATTGGCCATTTGGATCCGAAAAATAATGTAGCCAAACTAGACCTAATTGATAAGAAAAATTTTAGTTTTGATTAATGAACTTGTGTAATTGCTCAGGAACTAGGATTTAACTTACTACAAAGATAAAGCAAACATATAATTCTAATATTATTAAAGCAAATCGATGGCACTAAAATATATGATTTGTTTTTAATTGACAAGATGGATGTAAGGATACAAATACTAGTGCTCGGCGCAAGCTTTATGAGCTACAAGGTATATTCTTCGATCCGACCTAAGATTTAGTCTTAGCTTAGCTCAGACTATCCACCTAAATGAGGCGTCGGCTGTCAATGGGTTAGCGCCACCGCCACAGTGCCCGTTCAAAATTTTAGCCCACATCGCTGGTCGAAGAGAGGTTTGTGATCGCATCATGTTTAATATTCTTAAATTAAACGGCTGTACTAAGCGGATTTTTCTAAAGCAGAAAGCGGTTATGCATTTGCATAACATCGACAATAGCCCCCCCCCGGTATGGTATCTGATACCTGTCTAGATAGAGGTAATTTATCAGGATCTCTTACGGTTCTATGTACAACACCTTGAGCAAGAAGATAAATTTTAGAATTTCCAAGCTGAACCAATGGAATCACGAAAAGGTTAGACCCGTCAGCCGTGGAACCTGGAGTTTATTACAAACAAAGTGTGTGATCAATGCACCGCCACATACTAGTTAGGTGGGCAATGGTTCTGACATTTCCGTCGTAACTCTTGGCCTAGAGTGTACGAGATGTTGTTTTTAATCATCACTGGACCGTTAATTTCACATTTAGGTTAACGGTAATGGCACTTTATGCGATTCCATTAAAGTTAGCTCAACGCAGAGCACCTATGACTGGTCGGGCCTCTACTGTGCTGTCATAAAGACATACTGTGTAAAGCACACACGGGTATTGGAAAAGCAATGTGCATGGCCACGCTGGCAGTAGCTTATTTAACCACCGAGCTGGATAAGAAAGAGCTGGTTGTTGCTAGCACTGACATTACCGCGAAAATATTAGTGATACGCGTTGGCGAAACCTTAGAAATGTTATATGGGTCCGGAGTTCCGTTAGTTGCCTTACTTTGCTACCTACCACGCGGCACTGATACAAGCAGTCTCGATCCTCGGTTCACGTGTGGTGATATTGACGAGCTTTGCGAAGCTGGCCGAATAACATCTAGCGAAGCACCGATGAACCGCAAGTTAACTGTTGCAAAACTAGACATGGTAATTATGGACATTGTGAACAGCTTTAAGCATGAGTTTAACCATCCGCACTTCGGCGAACCAAAATTCTACTTGCTACCGTTGATGAAGCAGCTTCAGTAGACCTCCCGGGCCTGGCTGATATATTCCGTTCGCTGTCGTGGGACAGGTCATCCTAATGGGCGATATCGAATAGCTTTCTGTGTGATTACCAACATGCTACTTTTAAGCATGTGGCCGCAGGCTTCAGGCTGTCGGATATGCAGTTTTTTCTAGGCATTATTCCCATCCATCCAATCTGTCAGAATAGTGTAGCTTACACAGAGCTCTCGCTCTAGAACTCAGCTTATATGGTCGTCTAATCGTGCTTTCTACCGTGACACATAGCTCCGAGTAGCAGCCACAAAGTCGCGCTGTGTGAACGCACCTGCCGATGTTGCAGTTGAGTCGTGTGGGTCGATGTGTTGTTTGGCCGACGGAACCAGTTTATATAATGTATCAGAAATAGCCATCATATTTCGTTTGGTAGACAAAATTATGGGTAATTATGGTGCAGATCCTGCTTCTATTGGAATCGATTTCATTTATGCAGTCCAGGTGGATATATTCCAAGCCGTACTGAATCCACCATATCCACAAAATATGATAGGATGCTCCAACAGTTGGCAAGGCAACGACCGTTCATACAATTACCATTTCAGTGATTCGCGACAAGCCGGTGTTTGATGCAGTTGGTCAAGATCATGATATTGGTTTTCTGAAGCATAGCAACCGTCTTAACGTTAGCATGACAAGAGATCGTAAACTAAAATAATAATTGATTACATTTTATACAGCATGAACTTATTTGTGGATCCATTCGTGTGTAATATCACAACGATGCCTGGATTGGTAGAATCGGTCGAGATGTTAATCTGTAGGGCTTATGGGAGCTTACCAGGCTTTGCGGCTTGACATGCCTTGTCCAGATTCACAATTTATAGCGCGCTAGTTTGGTTGCTGGTCGGCATATCATAGCACTTACATGCTCAAAACAAATGAACAAACAAACAAATCAGACTTTTACTGAAGATTTTATGGAAACTTGTAGTATGTAACATTTCATCAACTTCCATATTTCTTACTAACTCGGATTACATAGATTAGCTAATATTATACTTTCAGCTGCTAAAGGACGTCTCGATATCGATATTGTCGGGAGTGCCATTATAGCTTTTTCGAAACAACGGCGAGATCCCATGGTTCTATTCTCACTATGGTCAGTTGTTCTTGAAATGATTAGTCGGCCACTCACTGTCATCATAGACTGGGTAAAGTATAACTGCGCCTAACCACATTGCATGTGAAAAATGAATATTTCGGTATTACACTACTCACAAAACGATGAATGAGGAAATGAAGCGTTTTACGAAAAAAATATGGCAAAATCTGAGCGAAGTAGGCTATAGCACAACTTGTGGCACCAGAAAAATGTTGCGATTATGCAGCTAGCGGTTCTTAAAAAATTCGAGCGTAATGAAAGTCGATTAAACATCACCTTTAAATTCGGCTCTAAAATTGTTGGCGGAAGCGAACCCCTCAGCTAATTTCTGGTGCATCGACATTAACCCATATTTTCAAAACTCCGACAAGTGGCTGGGTAGAAATGAGATGGAAAAAATCTAATGCGTGTCGGGGAGGCCCAACCCAAAGACAGTCGGTATCTTATAAAGCGGAAGTCGCGCCATCGTCGCTATCTCCATCAAGTATGTGTAGCAAAGAGAGGCGAGTTTGCGTTTACTAATGTATCGATCACTACGGTCACGTTGCTTTTGCAACATCTTATTCAGATCTCTACAATCCCATTGTTATCAGAGTACTTGGGTACTCTGAATTATTCCACATTATTTACTAAGGTGAGTTAAGTTGAGACCAAAGTTTACGCTAGATTAGAAGGATCCCCTTTGCAGTTTAGGTTTGTTTGAGCTCTTATATGCCCTAAGCTTCATTCTTAAGGCACGGCGAATAGTTATCAAAGTTTTTACATTATCGGTTCACATTAATTTCAATTTTCAGGAAATCATCTAACCTGGATGTATTCGCTGAAACCTTCTATAATCAGTGCCGAGGTTTTATTTGATACACTCTTAAAATAACTATTATATTTGATACATTTATGTGCACTGTGTCAAATATTATTGTGTGGTTTGGCTTGCATACACATTTTAAGTGTGACAGTACATATATACACGAATATCGTAATAATTTTTTAGGCTACATCTGGTAGCGATTTCTTCTGTTGTTTGAGTTTTCAGATTTGTTTGTATAAAAATAGAATTGTAGCTGAAAATAGAATTTTAGAAATTTGTAGTATGAAATGTACTGCATAACGTCACATATGTTTGTCTCAAATACAACACAATCATTGCGTGATAAATATTGTATGAAACCAAACATATATATTAATGTATATATTAACATATATATTAATGTATGAATTTGAACTATAAAAATATGTATTGTATATTTAAACGAAATTAAATAAACGCTACAATTGCCCTGCTGTGGAAACCGCAAAACGGATATCTATAGGCTGGTCGACCCACAGTAGACTTCCCAACTCTGATTTGGAAATACACCGCCACCGAATTTCAAAGCACAATCCAAGCCAGGAATGCACGGAGATCACTGGTCATGCACTCAGGCAAGCCCGACAGGCTATGATGATGATGAAATATATTTAATTTGCGAATTAAATATACGCTACAATTTCCCTGCTGTGGAAGCCACAAAACGGATAATATCGACTGGCTGGCCGACCCACAGTAGACTTCGCAATTCTACTTCAAAAAGACACCGTCACCGAGGTAAACACTGTTAAACACGGACTAACCCAATTTCGCTCATATGTTCACACTATATAATCATTATTTTTGGTATATGATACATCGTTACATAATTAACGCTCCCTTACAGTTTCATTTCCGTTCGTATAAAAGTTTAAAAATAATTTATGTAATTAAATTATGATTATTACTATCAACCCAACGGTCTCAACGCAGCATCTGGTTAAAAAAACTCAGTATGTCGCACAAACCTGACAAAATGCACAGAATGCATGCAGATCGCACTAGAACTATAGTGCACTAAGCTAAAACCGAACGCATTTTTACAGAGAATATGCTACTACAAGGAGAGTTTCGTTTGGCATAGGCCAAATCAACGAACCTAAAATAAAGCTGGAAATAATAAGAATAAATCTTTGTAGTTGGTTTTTTGATTCGTCCAAAGCGATTTGTCGATAAGCTCCTCAATTGGGTCATTTGAAGAAAGAGACCATGATAAAATTTTGTAGAAGAACATGACACTCGGTTATACACCCAGCATAGTACTCCTCGACAAGATTTTCATGAAGATATTCCTAAAATGACCATTATTTGCTTGGCTAGCCAGAATTTTCAATGCTCTCTAATGAAGTTGTAGATGATATAAATTACTTTTTAAGTCTTTCAACTTTTGGCATCATTGCGGGCATTATAAGAGCAGTTGGCGGTGATATATGTTATTAGAGAAAAACGTAACATTATGGATTTTAGATTATCGTTTTAGATATGTTTTCAATTTATAGTTTTAGATCGATTTATAAGTTTCTAGATATATTTTCAATTTATAGTTTTAGATCAATTTATAGTTTTAGATATATTATCAATTTATAGTTTTAGATAAATTTATAGTTTTAGGTATATTTTCAATTTATAATTTTAGATCAATTTATAGTTTTAGATATATTTTCAGTTTATAGTTTTAGATCAATTCATAGTTTTAGATATATTTTCAATTTATAGATTTAGATCAATTTATAGTTTTAGGTATATTTTCAATTTATAATTTTAGATCAATTTATAGTTTTAGATATATTTTCAATTTATAGTTTTAGATCAATTTATATTTTTACATATATTTTCAATTTATACTTTTAGACCAATTTATAGTTTTAGATATATTTTCAGTTTATAGTTTTAGATCAATTTATAGTTTTAGATATATTTTCAATTTATAGTTTTAGATAAATTTATAGTTTTAGGTATATTTTCAATTTATAATTTTAGATCAATTTATAGTTTTAGATATATTTTCAATTTATAGTTTTAGATCAATTCATAGCTTTAGATATATTTTCAATTTATAGATTTAGATCAATTTATGGCTGTAGCTATATTTTCAATTTATAGTTTTAGATTAATTTATAGTTTTAGATATATTTTCAATTTATAGTTTTAGTAAATTTATAGTTTTAGGTATATTTTCAATTTATAGTTTTAGATCAGTTTGTAGTTTTAGATATATTTTCAATTTATAGTTTTAGATCAATTTATATTTTTTATATTTTTTAGGTTATACTTTTAGACCAATTTATAGTTTTAGATATATTTTCAGTTTATCTTATAATAATTAGTTTATAGTTTTGATCAATTTATAGTTTTAGATATATTTTCATTTTATAGTTTTAGATCAATTTATAGTTTTAGTTATATTTTCAATTTATAGTTTTAGATAAATTTATAGTTTTAGGTATATTTTCAATTATAATTTTATTAATTTATAGTTTTAGATATATTTCAATTTATATTAGATCAATTATAGTTTTAGATATATTTTCAATTATAGATTTAGATCAATTTATGGCTGTAGCTATATTTTCAATTATAGTTTTACATCTTAAGCTAAATATTTTTAAATGAGTTAATTTAATTCTAGATAAATTTATAGTTTTAGGTAAGTATTCTCATTTTATAGTTTTAGATCAATTTATAGTTTTAGATATATTTTCAATTTATAGTTTTAGATCAATTTATATTTTTACATATATTTTCAATTTATACTTTTAGACCAATTTATAGTTTTAGATATATTTTCAGTTTATACTTATAGATCAGTTTATAGTTTTAGATCAATTTATAGTTTTAGATATATTTTCATTTTATAGTTTTAGATCAATTTATAGTTTTAGATATATTTTCAATTTATAGTTTTAGATCAATTTATATTTTTACATATATTTTCAATTTATACTTTTAGACAAATTTATAGTTTTAGAAAAGATATATTTTCAGTTTATACTTATAGATCAGTTTATAGTTTTAGATCAATTTATAATTTTTTAGAGAATTTTATTTTATATTTTTATTAATTTATAGTTTTAGATATATTTTCAATTTATAGTTTTAGATCAATTATATTTTTAATATATTTTAATTTATACTTTTAGACCAATTTAATTTTAATATATTTTCAGTTTATACTTATAGATCAATTTATATTTAGACATTTATGGTTTTATATTTTCAATTTATAGTTTTAGATCAATTTATAGTTTTTAGATATATTTTCAATTTATAGTTTTAGATAAATTTATAATTTTAGGTATATTTTCAATTTATAGTTTTAGATCAGTTTGTAGTTTTAGATATATTTTCAATTTATAGTTTTAGATCAATTTAATATTTTTAGGTATATTTTCAATTTATACTTTTAGACCAATTTATAGTTTTAGATATATTTTCAAATTGAGTATATAATAGTTAGTTTATAGTTTTAGATCAATTTATAGTTTTAGATATATTTTTATTTTTATAATTTTTTAAAAATTTAATTTAATAATTTTAAATATATTTTTGAATTTTATAGATTTTAGATCAATTTATATTTTTACATATATTTTAAATTTATACTTTTAGACCAATTTATAGTTTTAGATATATTTTCAGTTTATA
Source organism: Trileptium ribeirensis (assembly GCA_030248225.1). Lineage (NCBI taxonomy): Eukaryota > Metazoa > Nematoda > Enoplea > Enoplida > Thoracostomopsidae > Trileptium > Trileptium ribeirensis. The sequence continues at coordinate 11,490 of JASANE010007566.1, forward strand.
CTTATAGATCAGTTTATAGTTTTAGATCAATTTATAGTTTTAGATATATTTTCATTTTATAGTTTTAGATCAATTTATAGTTTTAGATATATTTTCAATTTATAGTTTTAGATAAATTTATAGTTTTAGGTATATTTTCAATTTATAGTTTTAGATCAGTTTGTAGTTTTAGATATATTTTCAATTTATAGTTTTAGATCAATTTATATTTTTACATATATTTTCAATTTATACTTTTAGACCAATTTATAGTTTTAGATATATTTTCAGTTTATACTTATAGATCAGTTTATAGTTTTAGATCAATTTATAGTTTTAGATATATTTTCATTTTATAGTTTTAGATCAATTTATAGTTTTAGATATATTTTCAATTTATAGTTTTAGATCAATTTATATTTTTACATATATTTTCAATTTATACTTTTAGACCAATTTATAGTTTTAGATATATTTTTAGTTTTATACTTATAGATCAGTTTATAGTTTTAGATCAATTTATAGTTTTAGATATATTTTCATTTTATAGTTTTAGATCAATTTATAGTTTTAGATATATTTTCAACTTATAGTTTTAGATCAATTTGATAGTTTTGGGTATATTTTCAATTTAGCATATGTACTTGAATCAAGAAATTACA
>JASANE010007567.1:0-48222 GCA_030248225.1 Trileptium ribeirensis
GCGCATCCGTAAATAATCACGTATATATATTTGTTGTTAAGTAAATACAATGTATGCTGTAGATGATGCCAAGTGTCAGGATGGGTTGTTGTGCTGTGCGAAACCCTCATGACAAAAGGGCGTCTTTGAGGTTTCATATGTTTTGGGACCTGGGAAGACCTATCCTGACACGTAGGAAAATGAAGAGTTATTATATATATATTTCATAGGACGCTATGAATAGTTATTTCATGTTTCACGGGACATTGTGAATATGTAATAAGATAACTAAATTGAACTTATAAGGGGTATTTTATAATTTTGGAAATTTTGGGATCTTCTCATAGTATGCGCAAAAGGGGGTGGTAACACCGTAATTAGGGACCTATAAGGCTTCGTTCGTCCGGGTCAACCTACTCCCAACCCGTAAGTACTTATGGACTCCAATCAGGCGTTTAAACTCCCGAACTTTAAGGTCCTAAATTGCTACAACTCAAACCAAAACTCCCCGATTTTTCGAGCCCTGTACCTTAATTAGGTCCCACCCTAACCATTTCATTGAAAACCGGCGCCGCCCGCCCCAATGGATCTCCACAGGCCCCCATAACTCAGTTGCGACCCAAAATTTTACTATTTTGCACATATAAAACAGCCTCTAACGGGCCTTCTAGGGGAGCTACATTAAATCTACTATTTTTATAAGTAGGCGACCAGCCAGGGCGTGGATATGATCCCACCGCCGGCCGCCTACTCCCCTCCGTTACTAAAATATAGCAAAAAACACGCCAACGTCCTGAGTTATTTAAGACGCCCGTAGCGTTCGTATATTTTGACATTGCCGAAACTCCGTGCCGACCAGCGTGAGATTTTGTTGTTTACATGGCCGCCTGCATATATTCGCCAAGGGCTCACATCTTCATCGATGGACCAAGGGGCTAATGTTGTTATTGTCGCTATTTAACTTTGTTGTTGCCGGCTCTTGGTTTGTGTGCTGTACAGCTTTCTTGTAAGGCGTTGTTTTACATATAAATATATATTAAAGTGTCGCTCTTAATTTTAAATTTTTGAATTTTAAAAGGAAGGAGACAAAAAGGGGGGTTAGATCGGGGTATAAAAGAAGACTGCCCAATTCCCCGATTGGGACCAGTCGAGCACGTAGGTTGCTGTTTTGGCGGTTGTCGCCATTTAAATTTTCTTTTTCGCTAGGGTTTTTGCTTTTAGTTTCTTTTGTATTTACTAGGGTGGTTTCTCGCCGTGCCCCCACGGTGGAAAGCCTCAACTGGACTTGGGATTTTCACAATCACGCAAGGGCCGCCCTTTGCGGACGTTGGAGCGTCGGAAGGATGCTCCGTGCGCCCGTAAACGTCGGACCCGACAAAATTCGTAAAATTGTATCAAATTATTCAAAATTTGCTCGCTCGCATCTCGACTGGTTCCCCGCTCCTCGGACGTTTTTCTCAGTTCACCGGTCCGAAAATTGATTAAAATTTCTATTCTAAAGCAAAGGATAGTTATTAAATTTTTTTTTACTTTTTTTTTTTTCTTTTGGGAGGCACCCCAATGATTCTGTTTTTTTTTTTTTTTTTTTTTTTTTTTTTTTTTTTTTTTTATTTTTTTAAGATACCCCTCAGGAAGCCAGAGGGAATAAGCTGGGGGCGTTTTTTCAGAAATTTTCAAGGGTCGAGCACGGTCGCGATCATCGTCGCGGTTTTTTTGACATTTTTGTAACCAGTACCCCGCTATGTTTCTGAATTGTAAGGGTTGTGTTCATTTTCACAAAACGGGGAGAAAACCCAGGCACCCCAAGTCGTGCAGCTACGACAACCGGGAGCCCTAGGATGCGGTGACCCTTGATCGAAAGCCTCTGCTGTCACTGACGGGTCGTCTCGGCAAGTCAAGGGGCCCAGAATTGCTTATCCGCTTCCTTGAGAGAAAGCAAGTAGTACGTCTTTTCAACGGGTCACGAACCGTGACTGTCTCGGATAACATTCGAATTCACTTTACATAAGGGTAAGTCGAAGTTTTATGGTACGAAAGGACATAGTTAATGCATCATTCACAGACAAGTGCGTGCACGAATTGCACACCGCATGCTATTGCAGCAACCATGTTGTAAGAAAACCATATTGTAATGGCATTATGTTTTTACAAACATAGTACAATCAGTAGCACAAGCGAACATATTGCTGCTACAATAACATTGGCTTTTATTGCACCCTCAATAGTAGATGCAAAAATAATGCCGCTACCATATTGTTTGTATTGCACAACCGCAGAACGGTTGAATTATTGCTGCGTCAAAAGTAGCCAGTTGGTATTGTAGCAACAATATAATGCTCGCTGAGTTTATAATGGTGCCCCCTCCTGTGTGATATTGGTGGCCCTATCAAGTTTCATATTGGTGCCCCCGTCGAGTTTGATATTGGTGCGTCCTCTAGTTTGATATTGGTGCTCCTCCAGTTTGGTAATGGTGCGCCAAAAAGTTCGATATTGGTCCCACTCCATTTTGATATTGGAGCCCCCTCCAATTTGATATTGGTCTCCCCTCCAGTTTGATAATGGTGCCCCTCTCCAGTTTGATATTGGTGCCCCCTCCACTTTGATTTTAGTGCCCCTCTCCAGTTTGATATTGGTGCCCCCTGTTTTGAAATCAAGCTGAGAGGAGTGAAGTTTTATATATTTTAGGCGACGGCCCTCGCCTTAGATTTAAATTTAGTATATGGGTCAGAAAGGACTCGTAGAATAGTTCAAATACTCAGGCTTAAGCTTACTATATCGAAAACAGCGTAGGTGCAAATAGCCTGCGGCCTCGGCTTGACCTTGGGCACATAATTTTATCGGGCACATTTTCGGCATGACCCGTTCCCATTGGGCCTGCTTTCAGGGTAAGCTGTTTGGAATAAGTTTTCGTCTGTAACAAAAGGGTACAAACAGTGATCTAAAGCATTCTAATGATCCATCGTATGAACCAATCGACCAATTTCAACTTTTGTTGTGTCAACAAAAAACCGGAACGGTCAACGCAAAACCAAGATAAAATTGTGGCTCGTATAATTGACTACCTCAGAATTCAACTTCATAATTCCCTCAAAACAATAATTCGACAGAAATAGGAATGTAACGTCCGTTTCAGCACGTTTTGAAACTATTAGACTCTTTATTAATTGTGCCAATGAATAAATAAGTGTATTTGAAACTTCACGTGTCTTTGTTTGCGCGATTTAACTCTAGTGCATTTTTAACCAAGAAAATGGTTAAATTAATAAGCCTTTGATCTGGACGCCAAATTAGAGGAACTTTCTGTTTTCCCAATGTAAAACGAGACGACTTAAATAGGCCTGCTCAGACAAGTTGTTTGAGTATGCCTTTCCTGAATGAGTTTAACCTAAATTAATTTAGCGCAAGAAATGTCGCTTCATAGCGATGCATGAGGTTGCGGAGATGTTGGTTGTTCTAAAAATATCATCCAAAAACAGAGTAAATTCATATGTCTGTGGTAGCTATATATACATGTTAGCCACACGAATTTGTTACATGCGTCAGAATTTCCTTAAACATGGTTTAACTGCATAAAATATTTAAGCATATTTTTATTAGTTTGTATCATAAATAACTCTACTATGCTGATGGGTTTTCATAGCGTTTTCACTTGACGCGCAATAATATACATCGGATTGTGCACATAGATTTGTATTTGCGCTGTTTTAATAAATTCTAATTTTCACAAAACAGATGCCGATACAGCACTGCTATTACCATTTGACCAGTGTATAGAATAGCAATCATAATTCACATAACTGTGACAGCCGCAAAAGAAATTGCGCTGCCGGTAATATCTGAAACGCATTGGCGAGTTTATTTCGCTGCAGCAGCATAACGTAATTTAAGTCAATATTTAATGTAATTGATTGAGAGTGTTGCGGGCGTCTATATAGATTGCCGATACATACATCGTTCGTAGTCAGTATAAAACAAAGCAAACGTTTGCAAAACAAAAATTTGAAAGAAGGCAACATTTTAGGACAATTATAGAACAGCTAAACATATGGTGGTTTTCAGAACTTGACAATTTGACGAAAATAATATTCAATTTTTAAATATATGTAGCAGAGCACGCGCTGCGCTGTGGTGCACAATTGCAATAAAGTGTATAATTCAGCGTCACAATGAACTACCGCAGTTGCACTAAATATTTAATTGCATTAAATTGCTTCCAATTGGGCTTTTAATATATATATTAGTAATAGCAGGTTTAGGAGCTATTCAGAACTAACATCGAATACAGCATAGCGAACGTCATCGAAATTTTTAGTGGTGAGCGTGTTGGCAAGTCTTTACATGTTTGACATGCATGTAAGGTTGACGTATTGCTCAAATTTTTAGCTGGTATATCTGTTCTCTATTCCGTAGAAAAATGAGCAAGCCCATGATATTTCGAACAGGGTTGTCCCAGTTACAATGCCAAAGCAACTTGCGTTTTGTAACAAAGCTGCAATAGTTTTGTCTTAAACAAAAAATTATCATATACGAGCTGACCTTCAATCCGATATTTAGTGCAACACGAGCGATAGTAAGTAAATAAGGCAATTGAATAAAATAATAAATCTATTTAAAAAGATACATATTTAATAATGAATAATTATTCCATATATCCGTATTGTGGTTAGGTCAATGTTGGTATTTGTTCACAGTGCAAATAACGGCGAAACAGTGTAATTTTGTTCCAAAAAGAAGACATATAAATTTGCTAAGTTCCAGCTGTTTGGTGTATAGCTTAGAACGAAGACGTGCTTTGATCATTGTTGTGCTTATTGCTATATTAAAATGTTCTGAGAACTACATTGCAAGTGTAAGAATTTTCTATGCAGCTGAAAGGGATTATCGTTTACTTAATGATTATCAAACTCTGCATGCCCAAGACAATGTGCAACGTTTCACATTGGTACATTGATTTGAGGATTTACAGCTGATAAAATTTACAGCAATGGCCAAGAATCTTGAAGTTAGTGATGCAACCGGGAAATTTTTAGTCCGCACCGGACGCCGGTCCAGATAGACTGTCCAGGCCTGTCAGGACCGACCAACTAAAAAATTACTTTCATTGCGACGCACAATATAATCGTATGCCGCTATGTCACGTGGCCGAGGAGTGGAATTCTCACACTTCTTCCAGTAGGAGTCCCATGACATTGTGGCAACGACGTGGGGCCTCACCTCGTTCGAGATTCTGGCTGGTGCATCCAATGACCCTAAAAGCATCTGTATCAAACCGGAGGGACACCATATCAAACTGTAGGGCACCAATATCAAACTGGAGCGGGGTATTAATATCAAACTGGAGGGGGCGCCAATATCAAAAAAGGGGCACCATTGCCAAACTCAGCGAGCATTATATTGTTGCTACAAAACCAACTAGCTGCTTTTGACGCAGCAATAACGCAACCGTTCTGCGGTTGTGCAACACAAGCAATATGGTTGCGGCAATATTTTTGCTTCTACTATTGAGGGCGCAATAAAGCCAATGTTATTGTAACAGCAATATTTTAGCTTGTGCTATTGATTACGCTAAGTTTGCAAAAACATAATGCTATGACAATATGGTTTTCTGACAACATGGTCGCTGCAATAGCTTACGGTGTGCAATTCGTGCACGCACTTCTCTGTGAATGATGCATTATACGGACCACGGATAAAGATACGACATTTTTATATGCGAACCACGGGTTAAGATACGACATTTTTATATACGAACCACAGATAAAGATACGACATTTATACGAACCACGGATAAAAATACGACATTTTTATATACGAGCCACTGATGGAAATATGATGATTTTATATGCGAACCGCTGATAAAGATACCAAATATGACCCTTTAGGGGAGCCAACTTATTTCGGTACGATTTTTAGATACTGGAGTCATGAAAAACTTCATAACGGGCTGGAACGGGCCTGTTACAAAAGCTTCAATCATTAAACATTGACGATTATTTAAACCATTAACTACCGTTTCGACTGTCAGCAATACGTCCCGAGACACGTAATTTCCTCCACTCATCTAGCCCGGGTCAAGATTGAAATCTGTTCCTTTTTCTTGGATTTCCTTGTTGTTTCCTTGCCGTTTAAATCAGTCGCGCAACGTCGAGCGTAATGGCCGGAAAATAATTCAGGTAATAGTCGAGCGAGATGACCACTAATCATCCACGCAATCTGTGAAGAGCGCCATCAATCCAATAATCCGTTGCATCCCGCTCGTGCATCATCTCAGCTACAGTACCATCCTGCTCGTTTCTCCGAGACACGTGATTTCCTCCACTCATCTAGCCCGGGTCAAGATTGAAATCTGTTCCTTTTTCTTGGATTTCCTTGTTGTTTCCTTGCCGTTTAAATCAGTCGCGCAACGTCGAGCGTAATGGCCGGAAAATAATTCAGGTAATAGTCGAGCGAGATGACCACTAATCATCCACGCAATCTGTGAAGAGCGCCATCAATCCAATAATCCGTTGCATCCCGCTCGTGCATCATCTCAGCTACAGCACCATCTGCTGCGTTTTCTTTGTTATCTCCACACACCGCCCAGCTAATGTAGCCCTATCCCACATGAACTGTGACCCTTCGTTTCGTGGACATCGCGATACGTCTTCTTGACAATCGCGATCGCGAGACCGCGTCTTCTTGATCTCTATAAGATTCCGGCTTTCAAACGTCCCAGGGGGTGCATGAGCCATCGGACGGGACCCAAACTGGGATCGGGGACGCAGCACCCACCCACGGACCGTTCACCGGGCGGGCACACCTGGCTGGGTCTCCTGCGGGCCACTACCGGTCCCCAAACCTACCCCCTCGACTCTACGCCCGTTCTTATATACATATATATTATATACTCATAAAACTCTTATATTTTGAATACATACGTGTATGGATATATAAATATATTTCGTTCTCTTTTTTGTCTGTTGTCGTTTGCTGTCCTGGGGTCCTCTGTTGTCCTCGTCGTCGTTTCCGGCGTTGGACGTTCTTTTGGCGAGGACGTGGCGGCAGTACAAACGCAAACGACTGGCAAGAGGTCAGTCGGAGAGAAAGGAAGGTTAAAAAGAAAACAAAACAACAAAAGAAAAAGAGAGAAAGCGAGAAAGAGAGGGACACGGGAAGGGGTGGGACAATGGTTTCCATGGGAATGTCGGCGGGAAAGGGTCGGATTCGTTCCCAGGACGCAGAACGGGGTCGAACAGCACCAAACACAAGGGGGGTGGACGTAATATTGGGGTCAGACCCATCCGGGTCAATTTACGTACGTTAGTGTAAGGGACTTCGGCGGTCTCTCCCGCCCTAACTGCTGGGTAGAACGACGCCCGCCGGACATCATTGGACTCGCCACGACTACGCGACTCAGATGAGGGGCGACACGCCGGTACCGCGTGCTAAAATTGGAAAAGTGTTAGAACAGCTACGATAAGGAGAGTTTTGACGGAGGTGAGGGCGCTTTCGATGACTGTCCCGGGTTAACGGGTTTGGGGCTGGTCCCGGGTATATTTAGAGATGTGGTAAACAAAATGAGGGGCGATTGGCCCATCTTGGAGTTGGGAATAAATTTCAAGTATTTTGTACCCATCGTTAGTTAGTGCTCCAAACTAGGGGCAGTTTTGGTGAGTTATAGCGGGCTAGCGGGGAATCAGGTGGAAGGCTGCTGTATATCGTTGTACTCGCTGAAAGTAGGCGAGTAGAATGAGGGGTCGCACATGAACATTTAGACTCGAGGACCTGGTACAAAAAGGGAGCAACACTGACAAAATTTTTGTCCATTGAGGAATGTGTTATGAAATGGTCTCAAAACAGGGGGATAACTCGTATGACAACGTGGTGACTTGTCAGATCGAGAGCCGCTTGGGCTCGTTGGATGCCCTGATGGGTGGGCTACGTAATGATGCGCAAGACTCTGGTTGTCGATGCTGCAATAAAAACAAGGGCCGGTTACCATGGCGCTAATCAAGCTATTTTAGATGCTTACGAGGCGAGAACGGAAGCTTCGGCGGCCGTCCTCTAGCGGATCAAAGAGCAAAGTTGAGCGCGACGGCGTTCTTTGGTTATCCGGTAACATATACTGTTTGACCAGATAGCCGGTTCCATTAAGGGTGACCTTGTACGCGCGAGTAAGACACCACAAAACCGGCTGGAACCACTGACCAAACATGGAGATTTCGGACATTGCAGTTGACACAGGGGACACAAATTAGAAGATTCGACCAATGGGGGCAATAAGAGACGCAGAGGGGCGTCGAGATCAGCTGTATACCTACATATATACATATATAAGCCTGCCTATCCCAAGCCACTACCAACAGCCAAACTTAGCGTAAGTAACGGCTGTTCGTTAAGTTCTAACCTGTTTGTTTCTTGATTTCCGAGCTAAACTCTAGTGTGATTCGAGACATTTTGGCCTTATCAGAGGGCCCGCGAAATTCTCTATCGGAAAGTATTCGGGTCAATTTCTTGATTTCGAAGCCGTTAGACGGTTACGGGCCACCAAACGAGCCCGATATCCATCGTTCCCGATCATTCGGAAACTGCCGTACCCCCGATTTTCACTAGTTCAAGCTTTTAGCTTTTCGTTGTTTTCGTAACCATGGCTACATGTATAATTGCTCGCGATCATGGCCCCATGTATTATTTAACCCAAGTAAAATTGATACTTTTGATTCTAACTACTACTGAGCCAATGGTCCAGGCTAAACAACCGATGGACTCCCATTCCCAGCCGGTCATAACAGTGAGGCTGTACTGCTAAGAGGCGGTAAGTCGACCTTTGAATGACGGCCGCTGGTGATCATTTAGCAGTGTACCTCGCCTTATTTGCGTCCAGTTCATCGCATAAAGCTATCCAACTGGGGTCCACGTCAAGTCAACATATCACACAATTAAAACATGCAACTGGAGACATGACAAGTATACAGGAACGACAGATACGTTTAGCGGCAATTATTAAGTTAACAAACGAGACGTTGTTATACGGAATACTAAGAAGCATAAAATGTTAATATGCGAAGCAGTGTTACAAATACCACCATGGCACCATGCAATATACTGACCATCCTTATAAAATTTGAATTTCCGCAGATTTTAACGGGTACTCTGAGGTACCATTAGGAAACCGGCATATAGTGATATTGTCCGATTGGGGACGTAATTGAGTGATTCTAACATCAAAATCTTGCGAAAAACAAGTAACGGGCCGGAACGGTCCTGTTACACAATGACGGAAGTAAAAAAATTATTTCCATATGAGCGCCTATCTGTCAGTTTAAAAGAGACGACTACGTCTTCTGGATAACACCCACTAAAGTTGATACACCTGTCATTTCTAATTCCGTGACAAAGGATTTTGGTAAGGAGTGCAGGTTTTTTATAATTTTTGAAAAGACTATAAATCTTATTCTGCGTCAACAATTTCTCGTCTAAGTTGTATGAATTGGTACATATAAACGAGGCAAAGACGACGCCTATGAAATTGTGATAACAATTGCTGCTGTTAACACTTAGCTATAGTTATCTTAGCCAGAGTCTTACTAATGTCTAGTTGGTATAGCGAGCCTCTCAACTTGGTACAGCCAGCCTCTAAGCCAAGCCGTATCTATGCAGTTTTATCAGAACCTCTCGATTCGTTAGTACACTATTAACACTCAAATAGTAACGATGAGGCTTCGATAGCTAACACCTTTTTAACGGCGTACGTTTACAGTTCAGGTTGAGAACAGCATAAAATAGATTAGGGAGACTTCAGCACAAGACAAAATTTTTCGACGACATAACATGAGCATGTATACATAACAAATAACAGTTTTGGCGTGAATAAAAGCTGTATAGCATTTTACTCTTATGGCAAAGGTAGTGCAATTTCAAAAACTTTATAGTTATATAAATATATAAATTAATCCACATCTTTATGTCGATGATTTGCCGCATTAAGCATTTTTATAGAGTTTTAGTTTTGCTTTCCCTTAATTAACACCCCAGTTTTCAGCCGGACTCTTCCACTTTGAAGGAACCTAAGACATTGCATGCGCTAGCTATGTTAAACCCTTCACATCATAGTTATATTGACTCAGAAACAAGTGAAAGAATGTCGACAAAAGCTTAGTATAATACAAAGACCGGAGATAACACCGTGGCACGAATCTAATTATATATTTTTGTTCTTTTGCTTTTATTCTGATTATATATTATTTGAACCATGTGATTAAAAGCAAAGCCGTCAGCTGCTTGTGAGATATATTTGAGCTTTAACTATGCAACTAATTATTAGGCACTAATACGAAATGGAAGGCATAAAAAGGCTGCTGGACTTATAAAAGCAACGCAGGGACTATATATGAAAGAAAAATTGCTTAATTTTACACATGGGAATATTCATAAAATGTGGTTCGTGTTGACTAACTATATTACGCTATCTTCGCTGCTTGACCAACACGTAAAGTGATTTATGTACGGCACATTAATTTGTACTTCTCTTCAAAAACGAGTCATAAGTCGTGATGTGTTAGAGCGTTGTAGCATATAATTAGTAATTGTTCGTTTCATTCCTTGTTTTAGGGCGTCTGTCCGTAGGATGTGGAGATATTATTATTTGCACTGTTGAAATTCAGTCACCACACCTTTGTATAGTCAACACGTGTTTGTTGACGTGGACACAGGTGCAATACCTGCAAAGCATTGTACTGTTTGCTGAGTAAAATAATACGCATTATGCATTCTTCGAGTTTTGCTTAACAAGAAAAAGCGATGTTTACACTCAAGCTTGCATACTTGGGAACAACATGTTTTGGTTAGCACGTCTCTTTATCCTTAATCAATGTTTTCCAAATTTAACGAGTGAAGCAAGCTTGGGTAACAATGGGTTGCGTTTACAAATGCGCTCGTGGGCCAGCTTACTTTGAAGTAAACGATATAGCGCTTCCCAAAGTTTGCAAGGTATATCATTATAAGTATTAGGAAAATTGAATCATATAGAATACGTTCTCTGAACAGTCCGAATTTTACTAGGCATTATGGTACGTAGTAATTTCTGTTATTAGTAATATCAGTATTACGCTATTTATTCAGATATTGTTTCAAAATGTATCATATTTGTTTATACCAGGATCACACTTTGTGATACGTAATTGACAAATGTTGAAATGCAGCAGGCAACCTGACGCGTTAGCCATCTCATTTTGATATTTAGTATGAATATGAGTTACCTAATTAACCAAAATATAGTCTTTTTGCAAACATCAAATTTGTTTGGGAACAAAATTTTGGCAGATTAGGTACAATAACTGATGAACTATAAGATTGCTTCTTTTATTCCGACACAGTAATGTTAATTATTTTCGACCAGAGATAAATTATAATTTATAGCTATTAAACGTTACTTACCAATCACAAGCTGAATGAAAACTGTTAATTCTTGGCTAGCAATAAATTGGATCGAATTTTCGTACACATTGCATCAAAAGATAAAGTGATTGAATATGTAACTTTACGGGTAGCGATAAAAAAGTGTTTTCGTTAACATGGCGAACAATTTTTTAAAACACTTTCTTAAAACTGTCTGCCGTAAAATTGTTTCCAAAAGGAAATTCCCTAAACAGTATCATTTTCCACGCTATAGACGGTTTTAAGGCTACATGTTATGATACTGCTTCTCAAACGATATATATAATCTAAGCTAATCTGACCGATGCCAAAATCAATATTATATCTTTAAAATTACCATTTTTGGTTAAAAGACTCGCATATTGAACTTAATCAATCCCTTATATCTGCTTCATTTTCATTATTAATTGTTTAAAGGGTTTAACAGCTCCTAGGTTGAACATCTAAACAATTTTAAACATATAGATATAACTATGACCAGAAGCGATCGATTTTTGTAATTTCTGGCTTTTCTTTTAGTTGTTTTGTTTTTGGATGCAATTTTATATATCAAACATATTAAATAGTGATGTTATTATGTGAATTATAGACTTACATATAGATGCAGAGTATATACAAAATATATCATACATACCTGAAACAGTGCGAAGGAAGTTATACCCTCCCGTTTGGAACTTCTGTACCACCATAATCGTGGATCTATCGAAAAGCTGGTAAAGGTTATTAATTTTTATCACTTTCTGTGGGGTGCATGTTTAGCTGGTTATGTCGGCTATGGGTATTTACGGGGTAGGAGGCGTTTGTGGGTCCGTAGTTTAGGCCGTAGAATGCCCTGCGGGACTTGAAATAAGGTGGCACGCGTTTTATACGATGTTTTGAGATCGCGTGTCATCAACTGCTTGTGCGAGTACAAGTGCTAATAACACTAGTGAACCAATAAAATACTGATAAGCTCTGTTTCAGAGATTACAGTTACAAATTACTTGCGGAATTTCAAGCTGTTTTTCAAGTAACAGCAACTATGCGGAAGTTTAGGCCGCAGTCGAATAACACCTGACTTTCGCGAGATTTTATGCCGTGTTAAACAAATACATGTGGACGTGGAAGCTATTCCCCTGATATATCACTCTAGTCCGATCCTAACTCGAAAGCCAGAGACTTTATTGCGACCAATATGTGACAATAAAAGCCCCACACTAATTTCTGCTTAAGCTCAAGAGTCTGTTCTCTATAATATATGAAAAATTTGCTATAGAGGTCCGTCTAAATGTTCGAACTACCGTTCTATATTTGCCTTGTTTTTAACATGTATTTAGCTTAAATGCAAAAACAACACTTGCCTGAAGTGCTGAATTTCTTTTAATAATGACAAACGGTAAAACAACGCAAGGGACAATTAGGGGTCTGATGCTCCCCCTTCCAAACCATAAATTACGGTCTTTTATTTTCGTGGACTTTATTAGTTTGTATTGGCAGCTTCACTGCGAAGACGGATGCGGGATCACAAAAAGCTAATCAATTTGTGCTAATCAAGATAAACAAAATTGTAAAAAATTAGGTATGAATTTGCTCATACAGAGGTCTACGAATATCAAATGCTAGGAACTGAGCGAATAGTTTATTGTGACCATAAATTGTATGAGTAAAAAGAATACAAGCATAATGTCAATTGAAAATAACTCTATTTTCCCAGCTATAAAACATGTCGCAAACGACCTAATATATTCATTCATCTTTGAGAATGCTTAAATTTGAGTCCATAACTATCAGAAAGATAGAAGAAATGCTATAGTTCCTTTCTCAAATTTCTGATACTAATATTTAGTCAGACTTGCGGGGCACTTTATCTACGCCTAAAGATATCCCGAAATCTTGTTCATGGGTAGGTGTATATGGCACATGACACTGGACGCCCATTGTACCTAAAGATTTCTATTTCACCAAATAACGTAACATATTTCAAGCAAGTTTGTTTCAGAATAACAATATAACAATGAATGCTGTACTAACTGCTGCTATCATCTTGGGATATCTCCAGCTTATGAATTTTAAGCCCCATGCAGAGTTTGTGGAAATCGAAATTATCTATGTTTCTTATTTCTAAATCCATTGTGGTGGGCATATTGCCAGACTTGTCTCTGCTATAATGGGTGGATTTCACTAAAGTTCCTGAGTGTTTTGCTATAGCTAGATACTGGATTTCATCATGGCTTTGCTTAAGTTTATGTTTACAACTGACTATTACCAAGTTGTCGCAGTCAGCCCAATTGAAATCCAAACTTTCACACCAATAGTAAAGCAAGGTGATGGTACCACATGACCGGAAGAATTGAAAAATGCATTACAGAAACAGGACAACAAATTCAAACCTGGCACACGGTAATGATTTTGAACTGAGGAGCAGACTCAAATAAAAACAGATATTTGAAATCATATTTAGGCAGTAGCACTGAGCAGAACGAAACCGTGTACAATTAGGGGACGCGGAATACAGGGGTGGCCGCAGGTTGATTTCTGGGTGAGCCGTCTGCCCACAATCCCATCCCCCTTCGCGTCTTTGATTCGATTATAACATTTGTGGAATTGAAATGTTTTCGATTTATGTGCAACTGCTTTCATACAATTGCATAAGAATTAGCTTATAGACGCCATTTATATAATTAATCTATGCACATATATATATGCATATATATATATATATATATATATATATATATATATATATATATATTATAGTATAATGTAGTAATTGCTATATATATATTATAGCAAATATAAATATAGTATAGCTGCGTCGTTATTAAGATTGCTGCTATAAATACAGCTTGCATTTATGTGAAGCTTACCTTTCCGTGGATTTCATACATTTTCTTCAAAATTTTAAACAACTTCAAGCCTGGTTTTATACCTTTTTCCAGTTTTATACAACTTCCTAATACTTATATATTATGATTTTTTGGGAAACAACATCTTCGCTAATGCAATATTTTAACATTTTTGTGTTAATAAGTAATTTAAAATTTTAAAACTAGATAAATTGATCTCCAACTTCACAGTTCACAAATATTTGTGACAGCTAGTATTGGACATTGGTACACCTGCGGTAGTTCTGAAAATATATACATTACATGTCTCTCTATAACAGTATGTACAGTGATCGTATCAGAAACAATAAAATATTGCATTAGTATTGGAAATTATATGGAAATATAGGCAAATCCTCCGAGCGATGAGTGATATCTTGTTTAGTAACCTAATGTTTAAAGTTTTGATTGTAATCTGAAATGAAACTATATTTATGTTCAAATACAATATTTTATATTGTATCTATTTTTAAATACAATTTACGAGTGTCATATTTTTGCTGTTAATATAACACAATAATGTGTTCGCGGGACATTTGCCCATTTTGTGTCCCGTATGAAGATATGTGTATAATTCCCCATGTGAGTTCCTTTATCTGGAAGAATAATTACACGGTTAACTCAAACAACAACAGATTCAATAGTAAAACATTGCCGAATTATTTTATTAAATCATCTAGTTAGCAATTTGAATCGTTAAATAATTATATTACTATTTCTTACAAGATTTAACAGATATTTTTAATCGAATTAAGTTGTGTCCTCTCCATGTCTTATTCTATTGAATTAAGCGACCCAACTTGGCAGCAATAATTAACGTACTAATCGAAACCAACAGGCATATGACACCAAACGTTACGTAGGCCATCGAACTAACTTGAAGCGCAAGAGCCTTCGAAAAATCCATTGAAAAATCAGCTGCTCCGTAAGTCATTCCCTGTAGGGCTTGTGAAATAATGCTGAGATGACTAGATCGCAAATTACTGGAGCCATGTCGATGAGGTACTGCCCTTGCATCACTGGACAGTGGATTCACAGATTGCCCACTGTGATGGATATAATAATGCTTAGTTTCACGACGTCGAGTAGCATCGACTGTTGACGTGCCACGTGTTACAGAATCGCTTACGTCAGCTGCAAGCATTCGACGCAGTTCTTTGTCAGCTTCGGTACCGTCTAACGTGGTAAATCGTTCAGCTATTATGAGTACTTCTGAAAAAATATTCTACACTTCATTGTGTGTCGATGCAATTGACTCTGTGTTATCTTTGCTTCATATATGGCATTGTATTATATTAAAAAAGTGATCAATTAAAGAAATCATCAAGAAGAGAAGAGATTAATATAAGAATAGTTAGATGTTACTAAATATGACATCATGCAAAAAAAGGTTTTTTTCTTATGAAAGTCAAAGGCGAAACATAAAAACGTTTTCGCGATTTACTGTACTGCTGTGCCGTGTATACATAGAAAATTTATAAATGCAACCCGAAACACTAAATTTATAAGAAATCTTTTCTAAGAATTTTGGTTAGCTTAACAGTACAACAAATTTATATCATTATCATTATAATTGTATTAATATACGAAGTCACTCTGAAGATGCTAATATCTGAGATGACATTTCTATTCCGATAAACTTAAATACACTACGTTTTAATTAATACAGATGCATTATTAGTGACCAATTTCTATGCAAGGTCTTAAATTTTAACGGAAAGCTAATTCTTTATGACATTACTTGAATTAATCATTCGTTCACGTTACATGGCTTTTCAAAACACCATCAGCAATAAGAAAGTTACACAGTTGTGAGATGACAGTATCATTCGTCGTCGCCTGGGCAAGACTGCTGCATTAATAGATACATATACCTTTCCCAACTACAGTTGAGTCTTTGGTCATACATCTTCGCAGGGGGTAAGTGGTAGATTTATTCGCCGCTGAGGCTCGGACCCTCAGTGTGACGCCGATGCCCCCTGGAAGATAACTCCATTCACTGAGGCTCTGACCTGCCAATCTTCTTGCGCCAACAAAGCGCAGGAAATTTTGCCAAAATATAGAAAAATCGAGGGAAAATTGGCAAAAATTGGGTGTAAATTGACAAAAATATGAGAAAATTAGCTAAACGGAGGAAAATTGTCAAAAAATGAAAAAGATTTTGGATCCCAAAAATTTGGAAAATCTGTTCCGCACTGACGACCTCCACCAATCGTCCGACCTTCCCTGCGTAGGCTGAAAATCCCCCGAAGTGCCCGATATTCCAAGTGAGACTTCGGACATCATGCATGTATGCCTTTAGTCATGCATGCTCGAGGCCTCAACTTTCAGGGGAGATAATGGGTGCTCGGGAGGAGCGTTCAGTCGGTTGGTGAGCGGGTGGTCCGCCAGGGTGGATAAATTTGGGAAATTTTGTGGGATTCGAAATTTGTCTTAATTTTTACCAACTTTCCCCTGATATTTGTTAATTTGCCGCAAACCAATTTTCATTCTTTTCTGAAACACACCTGTTTGCGGTTAATATAGGCAGTTTTTACTACACAGCTAGGCTTTACTATCCCATAGTATATTGCCTTACGTTTTGCTACTTTGTTGCTTTTGGTTTGCAAATAGCGCTAATTAAAGCGCCATTTTCATGATAGTTGGGATATCGCCTGTTTATATGTTTTGTGCACTAATACCAAACGGCAAGTTTTAAATAAAATCAGCCGTTATAGATTACTTTTTGTTAGCGGCATCTGAAGTGGCAATAGCATGTGTAACGACATAAATACTCCAACAAGCATAACAAGAATTAGCGAAAGTGCACTACTGTAGCGACAACCTTTTGCGACACACATCGAAAGAGCTCCAAGCAAACCAATATATCCAATATATAAAAAACTTGACGCGTTAGATCGAGCACCACTATGCCACAATACACCGTCTCCATCGCTCATGATTGTATTGCTCGTACGACTCGCTGCCAATGCAACGTTAAATTCGACCACTTCAGCAACAAACATAATTGCAGCTGATACGAAATAGAAAATTGCAGCAACGTTTAGTCTATAGATGAGTGTTTCGATTTGTGAATATGTTGCATTTAAGCATTTTAGCCGTTCTAGTTGTTGTTGTCTTGGCCCCGATATTTGCGATTGATTTATTGCCAATGTTTGATTAAGTAATTGTGGAAACGGTCGTGAGACGTTTGGTGGCTGCTTGGTTATGCCATGATTAGTTGTGGTATATGGTGCTTGCTGTTTTTTGTCGGAACTGGAAATTCTAGCATTAAACTCAGTCGGATTGCTTATATACGCATTGCCATTTACTTCAAGGCATGCATTAATTCGCTGACTAGTATTCGTTGTATCGGACTTTGCCCTTGAGAGAAACCTAAAGTTTTTTACCATCGTACAATCTGGTACGGATTGTTTTTGTATAATTTTTTCGCCATACATCGAATTTTTATTATATTGCTGGGTCGTAGGATCTGGATTGCGACTAAAAATATTATTTCTATGATTTGACTTGCTACTTTCAAAATTAGGATAATTGTCAAAACTTTGGGCTCCAGTTGAACGTGACTGTGTTTCGTCGGCAAGAATGCTATCTTCAGCAAATGATTCCATTGAGCGATAAAGTCGACGACGCTTTTGGTAAAGCGAATTAGCGGGACCACAAGTTTCCTCCTTGCCTTTAAAGTAATTCGAATTTCGCCGTTTATTGTCATTAATATCGCACGGCGTACCATATGCAGCTTTGGATGAGTGTCTCTCGGGAACAGTAGGCAGTACAGATGTGGGATAAATCCGTCTCGCATCGGAATATTTTTTACCAAATCGACCAAAGTCAGGACATATATTGAGTCTTCCATTGGGTAAATGATTGTTGCCCCTGGTTTCATTATAGCTACCTGTTCGGCTCACGTGTCTGTAATAATGTTGGGATGATTCTAGTTTAGGTGATGAATGGTTGTTTTCATCTGATGCATTATGTTGCTGACAATCATCTGAAGCTAGACCCCTATCGGGACTGTCAACTGCTTTTAAAGCTTTATGGGGCTTTTTGTAGCCATTGCTCGCGGGCGTTGAATGTCGGTTTGCATTTCGTATCCAGCTTAGTGTCCAGTTCCAACTTGGTCGTTGCTGGAGCGCACGAGCTAAGCCAGAGTCATGAGGTAGTGCGTTTAAATTGGAGTGAAATCGACTTGTTGCAATTTCGTTCCTTGGAAATAAGCATGGCGGTATTTGATTCTGCGAAATGTGTCTATTAACTGCGTTGCTGTATAAGTAAGATGGTCTCCCTCCCGGTAGATATCCATTCGCTACAGGATAGCACAGTCTGGGCTAAAACATATATATTCTAATTATTTTGCAAAAACATTGGTCTGCACAAAGAACTTATTTTTGTACTGGGTCTTCGAAATTACCTGAATTCAACTGAAGCTCATGTTAAACATAAAGTTTACAGTGCGTATGAAGTTTATATTAATTATAATAGTCGAAAGTTGAGCGCACATACGAAAATATAAGACGTTTCAATAGGTTCCAAGTCATGGTTTGTAAGAAATTGACCACTATTTTTATAAACATTTTGATCTAAATTAAAACGAATTGACCAGGAACGACCGTTCCTAATCGAAACGACACCAACTGACTTAGATGTTTTAGAATTAAAATTCATTTTTATGAAAATTGTAGAGACTAAATATAGGTGTGGGATAGCCATATTTGATTTCAAACCAAGAAATCGGCGCTTGTGCCCCATTAATATTAATCTACAAGTGTCATGTCGTATTCATTATAAAATCCAAAGTGCACTCAAAGACACAGCACAAGTCAGATTTGAAATGACATTTTTGTGACAAATTTATTTCGGTTAAGTCGAACTGGTGCCGTCGAAATTAAAACTACGTATCCGTGGGTATCGCTATTTAAACCCTTCCGTTTGCAGCCACTAAATGGCGTAAATAAACTAATTGGGTTTGGCGATTCAAATAGAAATTATTTCATATTTTAATTATGTTTGTGTGAGCCAAACACAGCTTTTTAACAATTGACGCAATCTTGGGAAAAAGTGAAACTGTGTTCTGTGCAATGTTGTTTCCAGTAATGCCTAAACTCATATGTTCAAGTCCGACATCTGCCAACATTTCCTGATTTCCTGAATTATCATCTTAGCTTATATACATGAAATAATACACAAATGGCACAGCAGTCGTGCTATTCTTATAATGGTATGGGACGGGATTTATATTAAACCACAGAATGGGATTTATATGAAATATTAAGCAACAGCAACCGACCAAGATAAATTAATGAGAGAAAATTACCCAAAAATGTTAATTTCAGCGGTTGCGAGCACAGTTATGCTGAGGAAAAATTAATTTTAACAATAGTAACATACGTGCCGAGGCAAGAGTTCAGCAGGGCGGCTACGCGCTCCACCTGAGGGCTCGGACCCCCCTCTCGCCCGACTCTGCCGCCCTCTGAATGTTAGCACCCCAAATGTCTCCCACCCGCGGCAAATGTCGCCGGAAAATTTTTGCAGAATGAGGGGAAATTGGCAAAAATTTGCCAAAAATCGGGGTAAATTGGCAAAAAATGATGGTGGACCGTTTGTAGGGGTGCGGATTGGGAGGTCGCCACTTTTTATCACCACCGCAGTGACGACCTCCCCAGGTCCTCTTCCACCCCCCCCCCCCGCCGACCTCGGCTACCCTGCCTCCGGGACCTAGGATTGTTGGTACCTATTCGCATTTTATTTCACATTTCAGTGTAATTGATTTACGATCACCTCAGGGATGAACAGCAAAAACCACCGAAACAAAACGGTTCCCGTATTTCATCTGAAAAAAACAGCTGAAAAGCAAAAACAAGATAGTGATGAATTAAATTTAATCAAGTTTTGATACACAAGCTTCTACATAAAAACCACAATTTTAACCTTTGGGTTTACCCAAGAGAGAAAGCCAGCAATCATCTTTATTGCTTTCAAGGTTCTGGTGACGAAAATTCAAGCTTTTTGGGGCAACTGAGCTGCTGGTTCAACAATGGAGCCAAGGTTTTCGCTTGTCTAAAAATTTGGTTAACGCAAGTCCATCTTACCGTCAGAATCTGATAAACCAGCCGAGCCAAGAAGAGCCTATAAATATTCAACACATCCCGAATCTAGTCGAGCCTAAAAATTAAGCATCGTTTGCACCTCCACTAGTCTATACTTAACATTCTTTTCAGCCATGTATTTGGTTATTTACTACAACATTTTTGTCACTATGGGAAAATATATTTCCGCGAAGACATAATATTAATCGATATATCGTGTGTAATATGGCCAAACCCGGTTAAACACAAACGCTTTACCACCCATTCAAAAACGACGGGTAGAAACAGATATTTTTGCCATACGAATGCCAGCTTCAAAAGTTAGATATCGGCTGGCCTTCCAGCCTAAAACATAGAAATATCTACCGCAAACATAAAGTATGACTGTTAAGAATATTATACAGTGCTATAGCAGTATAAATACAGGATTTACTAATTCATAGCTTCCAGGGCCATGAGCATTAACACCACTCGCTATATAGTGCACTGGTACGTTGCTTGAATGAAGCGGAGACACTGTGTTGTTTATGATGTTGACATTGTTGCCGTGCCTGATGTGTCGACCAACCGGAAAAACTGCAGTCGGCAATTGCATAACAGCAGCTTGATCGTTAAAATATCCACTGCTTGTATTAACATATGAATAGTTTGCTCCTGGTGTTGTCATTGCAGAGTAGTTATATCGAGGATATTTGCCAGCTGAAGACGGTATCGGAAGCGAGTTAGATCCCAAATCGCAATCCCGTACGGTAAACATTGATATGATGCAATATAAAATGTTTAACAAGCAATTAATATAAGTGTATAAATTGATATTACTAAGGCTTTAATTTTATCCGACAATATATGATGTAATGATATAGCGGCCAAAACATTGCGTTTAAGGCACTCATGTTTTGTCGTTGTTTTTCTGAAAAAAAATAATTTATTACTACACCACAAATGACGACAAAACTAGATTGACGACCAACGCTGCAATATACGACTTAGGCAAAGAATATATATCATCAGATACTGCCAAATATCGTTTCTATCAAGTTTTAAACCCGTTAGAAAAATAGCCCGAGGCAGGTTTTAACCAATATATTCTTAATAAAAGACCACTGGTACAACTGATAGACAACTGATGACCAACGGCTGAAAAATACGACTTAGGCAAGAAATATCATGATACTGGCAAACATCATTTCTATCAAGTTTTGTAAGCCGGTTAGCAAAATCGCCCGAGGCAGGTTTCAACAAATATATCATTATTAAA
This sequence comes from Trileptium ribeirensis, assembly GCA_030248225.1. Lineage (NCBI taxonomy): Eukaryota > Metazoa > Nematoda > Enoplea > Enoplida > Thoracostomopsidae > Trileptium > Trileptium ribeirensis. Next base: position 21,603 of record JASANE010007567.1, read on the forward strand.
GACCACTGGTAAAATCGATATGGTACAGAATAAGATGGTAACCTAAGTTAGTAACACAAGATATTCCAGATGTCTTGTCCAAGACATTTCCACGTGATGCGAACATACCCATACTATTAAAAAATCTTAATAAAACATTGAAAAATAAAGTTAACAAAAAATTTAAAATTTTGGAAACTGATTCTTGACATTGCTGGAAAACTGGTTTTAAAAGCATTTTTTGCTAATTTGAAATCATACATTCATGTTTTTGCAAAATCTTGAGTAATATATAATAATGAATAAAGCATTGAATCACTCTAACAACAGGTCTTTGGCAAAGTGGGTTTGTAAATCAGCAGAAGTCTTTTCCGTTTCTACGGGAGACAGAAATGCACATAGAAATAGATATAGGTAAGGGTAGCGTGAACAAGTACCGTTCACAGATAGCTTTTTACGATATTTCCCAGCATTATATTTTTGCCAGGATCATGTCTCAAATCATCATTGATGCTGTATCTGATAAATCACATACACACATATATATATTCTGCTGAAACCAAATCTCGATGAAATTTCATTATATTCAACCTGTAATGTAATTTTTAATACCGTATCCATATTTTCTTGTTACATGTCTAACCTATTTTGATAATTGAGCTGATCGCTGATTTTTTTCTATAAAAACAGGCATGTATAAAGGAAAGTATAACATGTGGCTTAACGCCTAAATATGGTCTAACGCAAAAGGCAACGGCGAATCACTTAGTTAGTTATATTCATAGCTTTGGCTTATTGCTTAGGTTATTTCAGCTTTGCGATTATTTCCTACTAATATTGCTAGTTCCTAGACATACTTAACCTAAAACGAAGAAACAATACAAACAGGTTTTGAAAAATTAATTTATCCTTACAACATCTTTGGCTTGCATATGGTGTCTAGTAAAAGTTCCGTGACTTGATCATTTGTATTTATGTAGTAGTAAGGATGTTTTGGGCATGTGACCCTAAATAAGCTTGTTTTGCAAGGCAAAACTTCTAAAGCAAGCAAAACGTCTTGAAGCATGCAAACAATGTTCGAATTCCTGATTATCTGAAATATTCAAGCAAAACACGACAAAGTTGTGGGCTTACGTCTGTCTACATTAATAATATCTCCTCGACTTAAGCAACATAACTAACGTTCGACAAAGCAGTTCGTTTATCAGTACCAGAGTACAAAAATTAGAAATAGAATCAAGCGTGAGTTTCACGTCTCAAAAAATGTAAAACGAAAGTTGCTGCCTGCAATCATATCTGTGACGCAGTTGAGTGTCCTGTTTACGGTTCATTATCTCATCTGATAACAAAGACGAGTTTGTTGGAAAGCATTACAAAATCTTTTTATTCGTTCGTAAGTGATTATCGCTATTAACTTTTTACTTGCTGCAAAATTAATATTAGTGATATAGTACACGAATAATCTGCCAGGAAAATAACTGAATGATTACATTGACAATTTTTCGTTTTTGCTTATCTTTCAGCGACTATAACATTGAGGGCCCCAAACGTAATGTTTTTCAGGGTTACCTGAGCCACGTTTACAACGTAAAAAATTGCGTTATCTGGATTTTTTAAAACAGTGCCAAACTTTCTGCCAAATTATAAATCATCTCATGGTTTGTCCGCCAAAATTATGATGTGGAACGCAACAGATAGAAGCTATTTTATATTCGATTTTTACCACTGGGTTTACCCAAGGTAATAAAAACCATTAAATTTACAACACCTTAACGACGAAGCAGCACCATACAAAACATAATATTGATAGTAGTATTATCATCCTAATTTATTTAATGGTAACCAAACCTGAAAATGAATATTGCTACAGGTACCAGTACTACTATTTATTAAAATGCACCGGGTAATGATCAAACATGACTAGTGATTACACAGATAATCACTGCTAGCGAAATGTCAATTCGATAGTTAGAAATATCATCACAATGCCGGCCTTTGCGCGAAAGCCGGCCTTTTGACGACGTCGTGCCGGTGGGATGTAAGAGTCGGCCTGCGGCCCACGCTTTCCGGCGGAAAACATGCTGACAACGCTCGGTCAAGTCACAGGAAACCCTATAGTTGGAAACATGAAGAAATTACTCACAACTAATAACATAAATAAGGTCCTTTTTTAACTTTTAAGATGAAATTTTTCTTTGACGATAAGTCATCTTTGCAAGAAGTCCTGCATAGTGGGTTAGTGCCACCCATGAAAAATATGTCCGACAAATTTTACGGTTTTTGTTTTCGGTTTTTAGTTAGGGATATCTTCTTAGCGGGGGTAATTATTAAACGTTATTTCACTACCAATATTTTTCACAGGAAGGCTTATGAAAATGAAAAAATCCTTAAATATTCAATATTTTGTTTCTGACTTTTATGAACATTGTGGAAATTTGGGCATTAAGAGGAGTCCAAGGGCGGTTTCAATGGTATTAGGGCACAACCTTGAAGTTTGTCATGTTTCGGCACGTCCCTTCGCTAAAAGAAATGAAACAAAAAACTTGTCAAAATCGATGAAGCAGAAGCTCGCAACGATCCCCCAATGATAACGAACAAGCGACACGATTTTTAATTCAAGGCGGCGGAATTGCGGAAAAAACTGAAGGTGCTTAAGTATTGCTGTCCCGGGAATTCCCATATCGATTCCGACGAAACAGCAACCCCCGCTGATAAAAATTCATAAACTGGTTTCAAAAGTTATGATCAAAAACTATGTGACAAACCCAAACTTTGGATGCACACACACGACAATACAAACATACTGCAATTACAACACAAGATGACTAACATAGCTTATGCATGGGAATGAATATCGATAAGGTATGGATGAGTGCTATGATTTATTAAATGACCAAACCCGCAACGAGGTTCATTTACTTTTGAAACATTTACACATAAAATTTTATATACGTTCTTAACATTAGCGTTTTTATTCTGCAGTATAATGCTAATGCATGAGTAAACTTAAGGTGACAAACTCATCACATCGTAGATAAGCGATATCGAATTGTAAATACTCGTTACGGAAAAAGGCTTCATTTCAATCCGTTCTTCGCGAACCAAAATGGGAAAAATCAGATCCACTTTCCAGAAATTATACGTTGTGTTCAAACACAATTTTGGCTTTTTCAACTTGTAGAAATTCGTTTCTCTAATGCCTAAGCGTTTAAAATTTGGATTATTCAATGTTCACAAACAAATTAATCCAAAAGTCAAGCCACAAGCAAATCTATCAATTCCTGGTGTTCGCGAACAAAGCCGGCTTAATTCAAATTCGACAATGTTTCGTTTCTCAAAATCTTATTTATTTCACGAGTTTTGCTGTTAGGCCAGGTGTTATCGGCAGTCTCCATACTCATGGTGCACGTTGAAACTGGCGGTCACTCGATTAAGGCTTGCTAACTGATGAATTATTGAAGCAATTCCGTTTTAAAATGAATCGTATTAATTTTGATACCCTCAAACAGAGAAAGCGTCGGCGCTCGGCGGCTCCTTCTAGCTCCGCTCATTGACTCGAAATATTGATAGTCATTTCAAGTCGAACACTGAGTTTTTTCTTTCGGCTTGTGGCAAATGTATAATGGTTTTTGAAATAAGTTAAGCATATCTTACTATGAGATTGAAGATTTTACATACTCAACAGTTAAAAATTTGGTTGAATTTTAAGAGCCCTTAGAGCCTGATGTCGGACACTCATCGAGCCCAAAAAGAACAGTGCGAATACTTACTCGAGAACAATATATTTTGCAAAAAGTTGTTTGTTTTTCAGAAGGTGTTGTCATAGTTGCTGATTCGCGGAATCATCGCACCTTTTCCACCTCCTTATTATTTTGCGTCCGCTACGAATCGGGGCTAGTGGAGCAGGAACGACTCCGCAAGCAAACGTAACATCACCGACATCTGTGGTTTCGATAAACCGTCAATATGCAGCCGGAGCGGTACCAACACCACAGTTAGGTATATTTGCCAAATCTGCGCATTTGCCACATCCTCGCCCTCTCGTCGGACGCATCCTCCACCACCTGTCGCACCGACTCCAGATCAAAACTTTGCCTTTGCATGCCTCGAATAAATTGACCAATTGTACAGCGAGTAAATTGGCAGGAACACTCAGGTGCGGCACTTAAGCTATAAAAATTGACCCGGTGACTGGATTATTGCTGATGGATCGACCGTGTGATGTTTGTGTGACGCCTGAAGGAGTTATCTACGTTGTAACATTTTTGAAAACGACAGGATTTGTGTTTTCTAACTGGCCGTGATATTACATTGTGTCATAAGCTATAGATATACAGTACCTACCAAAATGACTGTCGGTCACTCGAAATACGACAGTCATTTCTGGCGCGTACTGAACATTGTGATGTAGAGCGTGACATACAGCAGTAGCAGAGAAATTGCCATTATGTTTCACCAATCAACTAATTTACTAGAAGTTCTACTATTCTCGTCATTTGTGGAGCTTAAATTTCTTAAGTATCTGTTGGTTTGGTTAGCTTGATGGTTAGGACAAAATAATATATGGTGACCTGCATGATGCATTATAGGGTGTTATGTGTTGTGTTGCTAGACGTCATTTAAAGAGTTCTCGATTTATTCTGAGTTAGAATCTTTAATATTATGAGGGCAAATTAACGTCAGACCGTCATGTTGGGTCCCTCTGTCAAAATTTATGCGGAAGAAAAATCACAACTTATTAACGACTGTAGCAAAGGGTGTCTTCGTGCTGCGCGATGGCAGTAACGATCGCGTGGATAGTTGTGGATTTTATTCATATTTATTATTGACTGCATTTTTGGAGTAAGTGACTGTGATAGGATCTGCTGTAAATAATAGACGTCATCAGGTTGTGCCAAAAATTTGTAGCATGCAGATATCTAACTTTTTTATTAAGTATATATATAAATCACAACGTTTACACTAAACAACAGTAAAAATGAGATTGCGACTAAAGATGGTAAGTCTGGTCGGGTGCAGTGCGGGTCAGGTCTGGTTGATGTGCCAGCCCACCGATCGGGTCGGGTCAAATCGGGTTGGGGCCACACGACAGGAAAATATGATAGTCTAGAAGCGCAATGCTATTGGTAAAGTTTGGAATTCTCAGCGCAACGGATTACAGATTATCGGCAGCTATTACAGCTGAAGCCACACTTATATTACTTTTTAATTCATCAAAGCTCATTATTAGTTACATAGTTTTGGATTTGTTAATTTAGGTTAAATGTGAACTAGGGGGGTGGTGTGCTTCGGTTCGCTATATCTGTTGGCTTTGTGAATTAATTTTACCATCAATTCCCATAGCCTTCTAATCTTTAGCACCGGAGATGTAACGAGGGAGGGTGTTCGGGCTTTAGATTACTTATGTTGGTGTATTTAACTACCACAACATCAACATTTGTTGATGTTAGGCCCGAACAACAAAAAAGCAGGTAATCGTAATTAGATATTCACAAAGTAGCATTCCGCATTATTATATTTACAAAAATTATTTTTGCGAAACTTATGAATAAAAACATAATTTATTACTATTAGCAGAAAATAGGCGAAGCGATAAAACAACTGCAATGTAAAAACTAAACATTTCCGATTTAGCGATGCCCGTCTTTATATTATGTGATTTAAAACAGACGCGGGGGGTCGGTTCGGGGCTGAAGAATGCCGTCGAGGCTCGGGCTGGAAAATACGAATTCCATCGTTAATTGTGAATGGTAAGCGTCAGTCACTGTGCATTTCTTTGTACTAGGTTTATATGAACTATTAGTTTTGCTAGTGCTAAGTGACCAACAGAAAATATTACTTGGTTGTAAGCGACGAGGAAAGGGATAGGTTTTGTTTCTGAAGAAATGTAACATAAGCTTTTTGTCCTTTGGCTTCGGTGGATTGCGTCCCAAAGTCAAACATGTAAGCGGACCTTCTCTGTAAAGAATCTGTTGAAAATATTAGGCTACTGCCCGTTGGTGGTTTTGCGAAACCTTCGAGGTATGATTAATGTTATCATTTTCAATAAGCTTTTCAGCATCTTGTGTGCCAATAGGAAATTTTTATTACAGAACACAGTTTCGTAACGTTTGTTGCTCCCGTTATCACATCATTGTTTTGTCGTTTTATTATCGGTATAATATACGTGATAGGTGATATTTTCTGGCATTGTCATCGACAATTTATAATGAAAATTTTTGTTGTATTATAATAGTTATATAAAACGGTGAATAATTTATTTAAAAGCATTGTGCTTTGATTTTCTTTTGAAATTCGTATATAAAAATTTTAAAAGTTGCAGTTATGTGTTTTGATTCCGATGCTTTTTGTACCAATTGCATATCGTGGCGGTGTTTTTCCTATTTTTCTTTTTATATGGCATTTTTTAATTATTCCGTCGATTGAGGATGTTGAAATGATGGAAAGAGCTCCAACCAAATAAGTGAGACTTGACAGGCATGTAATTAACTGCGATTTCATGTAGCTTAGGTGAAGCTAGAGAATTCAGTAATATGTGTATACTTAATAGTGACACGCTGTTGAAGTACCAGTAAAACATAGTTTAAAAGCTTTGTTGGTTTGATTACGGAGATAGCTCAAACTATTTTGTGGACACTGAGTCCACCGCTATTAGGCTGCCCGTGGACAGGAAAGTCCAGGAAGATTGAATGCTTGGAAACGATATTTTGTTAAGCCTTCAAGGATTTGAACGTTTTAACTGACGGCTGCTAATTTAATGAATGCGGCGGGAAAACCCATAGCCGGAGAGATGCCTTCATGAAATATCATTCCAAACATGGCTATAAACAGGGTGCCTGCGATCTGCACAAAAACTTTCAATATTACCAAAACCGGAAGTTGACTAAAAAACCTGAAAAACCCTAATTTTTTGAGGCCGTTAGTTGAAAAAATGGAAAAACCTGAAAAAAGGCGAATTAAAACCCAATTTTCGTAACATACTATATACACAATTTAACTATGCGGTGTTTATTCCAAAGAATCTTGGCTCAACGACAAAATCTATCCCGCTTTTGAGAACTGGCTGCAGAAATCGTCTGATATACATGTCGCCAAATGCTCACCATGCTTGCAAATCTGTCGCAACCCGGGCAACATGGGGGTTCAAGCACTACACAAGCATATGAAAGGTGCGGGCCACGTTGCTACATAACCAAGACTGAGTCGGGTTCTCATACTATAGCTTCCATTCTCGCATTACCACATGGATCTGATGTCCAACCTCATCAGCCACCGCCACCGACGACAACAGCAACAAGAGTGTATTTATCGCAGTATAACATATGTATTTATCGTCCATATTCAAGCAAAAGTACGGCAATGTGATGTCGGCAGTTCGACCTGAGGACCCCTACAAAACGCCAAAAAATTCTGAACACAAAAACCCGAAAAATTTTGTAAAAAAACCTGAAAAAACCCGAAAAATTGAGCCTGTGAAGCCCCGCGGGCACCCTGTATAAATATTGTGAAACAAATATTATATGCTACTACTGACACCTAAGTTCATGAGCATGTTATGACTAAAACCGTGTCAAAACTATGTAAAAAAATTCTTTGAAAAATAATAAAATATTTTTTTAAATTTTTTTGGAAATTACAGGTTTGGGTGTGCACTGTGTTCCACACTTAATAAATATATAAATACATGCATACATAGAAAAATCTCCGCCTCTAGGATTTGATAGACACATATCACTTTATAAATAATTATAAGAAGAGTAATAGCAACTCATGTAATATATTAACTATTATATCAATAATATTACTAATCAATAATGTCAAGAAGGTAGTAACATCGAAATTAGAAAATTCCGTGAAATTAAAATTTTTAAATTCAGCGTCGAATTTATGCTATTAGCTTGAATAACGTTATGGCCGTATTTTTCAGGTAAGCATTCCAACCGTCGAACAAATACTTTGCTTATGCATTTTCCCAGAAAAAGATTTTTCGAAATTTTTTCGTACCAAGAGTACCCTAAAACTTTCCGAAATGGATATTTGCCTAACCATCTCGGCAATCTGACTGGAATGGTAGCAGAATTATTTTACCAAATGTCGGCCAGGGGGAACTGAATTAAAAAACCCTGCTTTGTTTCAATCACTGATTTTGTGTTTATGCCTAATGGACAAAAAGTTTGATTTCTGTTCCCACACAGTTTGGATGTCTGTTCCACTTTCGGCATATGAAATAGTACCGACCTAAGAAGCTTTATTTAAGAATTTCCATAACTATATAACTTCTACATAACTAAAGAAGTTGAAAAGCTTAATCAAAAAATTACATAGCGCACTTAAGCTTTGTTACATGATCCCAAAGCGCCCAATAACTTTGTTGATGATGGAGAGTTGATGACACAAAATCTATGTTTTATTGCTTCCTCGTGATGCCCTTAATTTTGATATTATTTTGAAACAGGCTGTTACTCGTAAGAACATCTTTGTCTAAGTATTGATCAGAACGTATTGGAGATTGTGTGTTCAGGGGTGAAATCTTTTAAATTCCGTCTGTGTGTGTCTGTGATCGGCGATAACTCGGGAACAACTTAACCGATTTTCATAATCCTTGGCTCATTCCAACCGGCATAGTCTATTTACCGTGTAGTTGACCGTTTTTTATTTGAGGTCTGGTTTTCTTGGTCGGGGTCAAAATATGGCCTTTCGCCCATTTTCGCCCGATTTTAGTACCCTTCACGGAAGCAAGTTATTTTTATCTTAACTTTTTGAAATTTTTCTCTGGTTGGTTTTCGTCATATTCATAGGTAAAATGTATAAATGCCCATGCCACTTTTTTGTTTTTCGATTAAGGTTCCGTATTTATGGGGTTTGAAGTGCGGGGCTATGGTGCCCCAGTTGTTTCTCTATCCGAAAATTTAAAAATTTGTTCCGACGTCTTGGGTGCCTTATAAGTTTCACCTGGGGGCTTTTCCGTCATGAAAACTCATTCCTGGGGCTGGTTTTGCTCTTTGACCCATGGTTTTATGAGTACGGAAAAGGTAAATTATGACTCATTGTTCGGGTCAGAGGTCAAAATGAGGGTTTTTTTACCACATTTTAGTAATCCTTCATGAAAGCAAAGTTATTTTTATCTTAACTTTCGAACGTTTTTCTCTTGTTGGTTTTTATTCATAGTAAAATCATAAATGCCGATGCCTCTTTTTTGTTTTTCGATTAAGGTTCTGGTTGTAGAGTTGTGGGGTTTGAGGTATGGTGCCCCAATGGAACTTCTTGACCCAAAATTCGAAAATTTGTTTTGATGTCATGGGCGGCTGAAAAGTTTGTCTTGTGGGTTTTCGGGCATTGGGAAACTTATTTTCGCTGTTGGTTTTGCTCTGTGACCCATGGTTCTGTTGGTACTGGCATGGCGCCCCCAAAGTTCGGGGCTCATAGGCCAAAACTAGAGTTTTTTTACCACATTTTAGTACCCTTTCATGAAAGCAAGGTTATTTTTATCTAAACTTTCGAACGTTTTTCTCTGGTTGTTTTATAGTAAAATGATACAACGCCGATGCTTCTTTTTCGATCTAAGGCGTTCTGATTCTAGAGTCATGGGGTTTGAGATATGCGTGCCCGAATAGTTCCTCTACCGAAAATTCGAAAATTTGTTTTGACGTCATGGGCGACTGAAAAGTTTCACTAGGCGTTTTCGGGCCTGGGAATCTCATTGCCGGTCTTGGTTTTGCTGTGTGAACGCGATGGCCCCAATGGCTTTGGTAGGTATGGCGCCTCCATAGTCCAGCCACGAAATTCATGTCCAATTTTGTTTTGAGGTCCTGGGAAGGCTAAATAGCTTGGACTGGAGGTTTCTTGGCATGGGAAACTTATTTACTGTGTTATTTTTTTTCTAAATTGTTCGCTAATGTGTGATATCCAAATATATCATATCGACGCATGTTATCGAGACTCTATCGGTTGTGCATGCAAAGGGTAGGTGTACCTGAATGCTTTACTACGTTCTGCAATCTTGATAGAATTACTAGAAAATATGTTAGTTTTTTTACACACAGCGTCTAACTGTGTCTTTGTGCGACAACTTAAAAAGTAAGAATTTTTTATTGTTTTTAAAAATTTGTAAGCAGTTTTACCGCCACCATGCCGTTTTTGGGTAGCTGATTTTTTTCATAAACATACGAAAACAGTGGCATAGTGCTTCTGCATAATCACGATCTAAAGGACTAAGGCTACCACGGTGCTTCTATTTTGTATTTGCTCGTAAATAATTGTCTTGAAGTATGTGTATAATTGTATAAGCAATGTTATTTATAGTGTATTCGATGGCATCTGGCATTGCACTACGTGTTTGATATAAATAGAACATTGAATCCCACACATTAACTTAATTCATTATACAGGGAATAACTGAATGAAGTAAAGTTTAGCAGCATACATTAGTCATTATACGTATTGCTTTATAGTAGTTGCGTAGCGTTCGTTAAAAATACATGCAACCATCTTAAGAACATAATATATAAAAAGAATATTCGCAGTAGAGATTCCTCATCCGGGCTCCAAAATTTGAAAGGGAGAGAAGACTTACATTTTCATACCATTTTCTGTAGACTATATCATTATAAAAACTGCATTATGATTGTAAGAGATAATCTGGATATAGAACAGAAATTTGTAGTGATACATGCATTTGATGTGGGCACTCCAAATTGAAGAAAGTGAGGGGCCCCCGCCAAGAACCAACGCCCCTAATACTTGTTCCCCCGGCAAAATTTTCCCAGCTCCCAGTGGTTCATCGCACTATGGCAAATTTTTTTGACCATTCCCAAACAAAACAAGATGCGAATTCTTAATTTTTCCATAAATAAAACATTCTGAATTTTTGAGCCCGAAGTTGCAGCAGTAGAGTTGCCCTCCGAGCAAAATGTTGAGTGAATGTAGATCAATTACATTTCGACCTTCGGCTCCAATGAGTGAAGACGATTTCTGAATTTTGTAGCATTCAAAAAAGTCCACAACACAATATACTCAAGGGTTTTCCCACACAGACCTGTGTAGACTAAATTTCCGCTTCCTTAGGTACTTAGCTACTGCGAACTTAAGTTAAATTTTAAAATAGCTACTGGTTGGTAGCACCTAAAAAATTGAACAACGCAGCACCTTTGGCGGGGAGACGAATGTACCGCCAATGAAAACAAGTTGAAACAGACGATTTTTCGCACGAAGCCGAGACAGAACCATTGTCCCGACTATTTTGTTTCAAGTTTTGTTCCTAATTATGTTGAATAAAAGTTAAACGGCGACAACTTATTGCTTGACTGTTACCCCGTTGTCTGGCCTGGAAGTCCCCAAATAACAACAAGACGGTGGTAAAAGAATTGAACATTGAGGAACAGCTCTCGCTTACTCGCTTTCCGAAATATTTTTGAGGGAATTTGGAAAGGACATTTTGAAAAAACTCAACATGATGAAGTTTGTGCCAATAAACTAAAATGAATACAAAAAATAATCGGTTTTCACGCTGAGAAACGTCAAGCCCTGAATAGTTAACCATCCCTGAGGGGAATAAAATCATCAATGCATGACGTGTAAAATAAGCAACGACCGCGGAATAGTTGTTTTATTTACATTCAGAAGATAAGGTATTTGATTTTTACCATTGACCCAAAAACAACAGCAATATATCCATATCCACTCGAGCAGTATAAACAAAAAGTCGCAGCCAAAAAAAGGCATCCGAAACAATCCGAAATTGATCTCGATCAAAATTTCGTTTAATCACAATCCACCCGATTCTTTGTTTAATTCGAAAATAGTCGAAATTTTACAATTTTGAAATTTTATGAAATTGTGCCAAAATCGAAAACGACCGAAATGGAAAAAATCGATCGAAATTTCATTTGATCGAAATGGAATGAAATTTCTATCGATTTCGATCCATTTAATGTAACCTCGAATGAGATCAATACCATATATTGGTCTCGTACTTTGTACAGCAATTTATCTTCTACATTGCTAAAATTGTGTAATCGGCGAGTATATCTCTTCAAGTATTCAAACAACATAGTTGATATTCGGCTCATTTTGTTGAAGCAGATAGAGCGACGCGAGGAGAGTTTCCACTTACGGCGCTAGCGGGAAAATCGCAGGAAAATTTCTTGTTTGTCGCTGTCACTCATAATTCGAACGGATTTTGATAAAAAAATTTGTTCGATAGCAAAGATAATGATGATGCGCCGCTTTAGTTGAGTCCGAGCAGCTCCGACAATATCGTATGAGTCAAAAGAGCAAAAACATTTTAAGGGCTGTTTAACAAATCTGGCCATACAAGTATCTGTGCTTTGCAGTCCATATCTCACGGCACAGGCTTCATATCGACAAATCCTGAGTCAATTCATATACAACTTTGCTGAAAATAACTTCTCACGGCACAGGCTTCATATCGACAAATTCTGAGTCAGCTCATCTACAACTTTGCTGAAAATAACGTTTTTGTAGGACCACTATCTGCGCCGCTATGGGAGTGAATATGTCTCGTCGACCTTTAGCCATAAATATCGATTTTTCAAATTACGGGATGACATTGCGTGTTTTACCTTACAGACTGTCTATTTGCAGTCATTTCTCGCGGCACAAGCTTCATATCGCAAAATTCTGAGTCAGCTCATCTACAACTTTGCTGAAAATAACGTTTTTGTAGGACCACTATCTGCGCCGCTATGGGAGTGAATATGTCTCGTCGACCTTTAGCCAGAAATATCGGTTTTTCAAATTACGGGATGTCATTGCGTGTTTTACCTTACAGACTGCCTATTAAGTTATCAAGAACGCTGATCAAGATGATTTTATTATCCAGAGCGAATGTGATCATATTAAACCTTTTCATGGGGTTTCAAGGGTTTTACTGACGACGAACCCTATTTTCAAAATGTAGTCAGAAAATGCATCATATTTAGACCTCCGCCGACACTATTTCTCGTATCGCGTAGTTGGACCATGGAATAGTCTAGATGAGCATGTCGTATCAGCACCATCTTTGACGAGGACCAAAAGCCGACTCTATGTCTCTGGGGATTTGACAAAGCATTAAACCAGATGATCTTTTCGTGTACTCGCGTTACAGTAGGATAGAAGAAGGAACAGTTCATGGCAATCAATGGCTCAAGGGGCGAACACCAGTAAATATCTATACTGGTGTGGCCCCAACCGGGTGCGTTAGTCTATGTTCATTTGTTTGCTTACGTATTGCGTGCATGCTATCGAAATGGAGGCATTTCGGCATGTCTGCGGTATAGAGATATTTGATGCTTTTCACAAGTTTCGATGGATTTAGGTTCAATGAGCACAAGTTCCAAAACCTATTATGAATTCAGTAAACCCAAATTCCAAAATTTCTTATGAATTCAATAGTTTGATTATATATTACGTACAAGTCATAATGGTCTATATAGGTTTTCTTATACGATGAATACGTCGGTTTGGTTATTTAGAATCTTACGCGAATATTTCGTACCATTTCATAGGGTTTAAATAGGTCTAACGTCAATGAAACACCTTCTGTGTAAGTGTAGTCTGTCTTCATCAGTTTTCTACGGGGCACCAAAGTTTTTCGGTATACTGAATACTACGATAGTTTGGTCAGCACAAATTATGCTTCATCAATTTTAAGTTGTTTTCTATGAGTTTAAGGTGGACAAGGTTTTAGAATTTTCAATAGGTAGAGCGTTCCAGAGGTTTTAGGGTGGTACATACATCAAACACAGCCTGTTACAGGTGATTACAACTTATAATAAAATCATGCTCGCTCCGTTTCACACTAATAGTTTATGTTTAATATAACTGTGTACGTCTGTCTAAATTACATATTCAGCGCTAACAATACACCAACTTGGCGATAAGACAAGCTAATAGCACAAAAAAACACCCCATGTACAGTCACGAACAGAAATAAGTATACCAAAACGAACGCAACACCGTTTGTTTATAAACGAACGTTACAACATTCGTTGGGATTTATGTTCGATCATAAACACACAAAAAATTCGTTCTAAAATATGAAAAGGTTTGTTTACGTTAGCGCTCGTTTGTAGACAAACGTTCTAATGCTTACGGTCGTTTGCGTTTATAAACGAACATTTCAACATTCGTTGGGATTTATGTTCCATCATAAACACACAAAAAATTTGTTCTAAAATATGAAAAGGTTTGTTTACGTTAGCGCTCGTTTGTAGACAAACGTTCTAATGCTTACGGTCGTTTGCGTTTATAAACGAACATTACAACATTCGTTGGGATTTATGTTCGATCATAAACACACAAAAAATTTGTTCTAAAATATGAAAAGGTTTGTTTACGTTAGCGCTCGTTTGTAGACAAACGTTCTAATGCTTACGGTCGTTTGCGTTTATAAACGAACATTACAACATTCGTTGGGATTTATGTTCGATCATAAACACACAAAAAATTTGTTCTAAAATATGAAAAGGTTTGTTTACGTTAGCGCTCGTTAGCAGGCAAATGTTCTAATGTTTACGGTCGTTTGCGTTTCGCGTACGTTTTTTATGCACTTATTGTTGACTGTGACTGTACTTTCACTTATATACATGTAAAATATCGAACATACAGATACACCAGTCGCCACAATTGTTTAACTGTCGCCTTCAAGAGCAATCGACCAGCGCGCAAATTGCAAAATTTAATAGCGAAATTATTTTGATTTCCAGCCAGTAAGTTGCAAGCGAACAGCGGTCAAACGCGAAACTACTCAACATAAGTATGACAGGGACGTGTACATGAGCATGACAAGCACGTCTTAAAACTAAAACTAATGAGTTGTCGCTACGAGCTACAATACATCTGGACTAACTAACCGAAGTATATGAAGCATCGATTTTGCGTTCGGCTCTCCGGCTTTCGGGTAGCGCATGTGTTCCGCTTGTCCGCACGGGTATGCCGGCACCGTTATGGTAATCTCTGGCACCTTGAAAACACAACACTAGTCTGTTTTTACGACGGACGGCATACAGTTTCAAGCTCGAGTCTATTTTTTGTGTGTCAATAACTGAATAGTTCAAAAAAGTAAGAGGATAGTTAAATTACAAAAATAATAATATTATGCCTATAGTAAATTCACTGTAGTTCGGTAAAATTAGGACTATGGGTATCACTTTATGACATTTGAAGAAACATGTATTACCACGGTTATTACGATAATTATAATGAGAACATTATGTAAATAAATTAACCCAACTAAAATAACATTGTGTCTTTCTTTGTAATTTTGTCCATTTTAATAAACCATTACTATATTTGTTTCCATAATCAAATACCACCATTAATATTAGTTTCGACTTTCGAAGTTTAATGAAATATATACTATTTAAATATAATATTGTTTTATAATATAGTATTACTAATTCCAGGACACAATTTTTAAATTTCCTATTGCTTTATAGTGGCCGATAAACAAAACATTTGAAACTGAAATCTGTAAAATTCAATACATTTCAAAATTCCAGGTAATATAAAAATAATAAACGTAATAAATTACAAAATATGAGCGTAGCAACAGGCAAAGTATTTGGTATCTTATTTGTGTGCGCATGTATTTCAACTAACTAACAATTGATGTCAAATCCACCACACAAAAAGCTTTTACCTAAAAGAAAATATCTAGTTAGTAACATCAATTAATCAGCTAATTAATTACCTAATTAGCAACCATGATACAATCATAGAGCTTTAAAAGCCACATATTCATAATCAGCGACATCGAAAAACCCCGAGCGCAACAAATTAGCAATTTTGAAGTTATTTTAAAATTTGCATAAAATTACCTAAATAGCTAGTTCATTAATCAACTAATTAGCAAATACGGCCAGATTTTAGAGCTTCAGAAATGTCATGTTCGTGATCAGCGACATAGAAACTCCCCTAGGTGCAATTTAGTTTTAATTTTTGAGAGCATTGAAAATTTTCAAAAAATCAGCTAATTAACAATTAATTAGTAATTAGCTACTGAACTAACTATATAATTAGCATTTTTATCTTCCTCGAATCGTAAATAAGCACCAGATTCCCAATCATCACGGGGATATATAGTATATGCACCAAAATAATAGCTTTAAAGTTTACACTAATTATTTATTGAAAAATATGCAATTCTTGTCTAAAAATTTTAAAAATAGTCTAACACGCTTAACTAATTACGTAATTACTAATTAACTAAAACAAATTTTGACAAAATCTATGTCTTGCACCTGTCCGATATTAGGACTTTGAAACAAAAAAGTCTTTTTTAGATCGGCCCAGTAGTTATTGAGAATTTCAACAGACGGACGGACAGACGCTGCCGAATTTCACACTCTCTCGAAAACAAAGACGCTGCGCTTCGAACCGCTTAATTATAATAATAATATCCTAGTGTTAAAATATTATACGTACCTGTGTTGAATCTGCTACTTCGTATAGCAAAACAGCGGCGTCGCCTTTCGATGTACCACACCCGTATGACTGGGGTTGCCACCAAACGCCAGCATAACGATCAAATTCTTCTTGAGTTACAAACGGAGGAACGCCTAAACCAAACAAAAGTTATAATTTATATATCCATGTTGCAATACATATATCCACTATACAGGGAGTAACCGGAATTCCGGTTCCGGCGAAAATCGTGTTCCGGTTGCGGTTCCGGCAAAGGGCAAAAACCATACCGGAACCGGAATTCCGGTTTAAAAATTTTGTTTGAAATTTTCAACATTTTTGCATCATCCCTGATCCAAAAATATGTAATATATATTATACAATGATCAAGCTCCAATACAACCAAGCAAAAGAAAAGATTAACTAAGCAATTTGCCGTGTGAAACGTAAGTAGGACACATAATTTCAGTAGAAATTTTTCATAATACCCTGCAACAGTTTGTTAACAGATCAAAACCAAGTCGATGCTTGTAGTAACTATTTTACATATTCAGAAGTCTCCGGATTACGTTCGAATTAAACCAGTCCAACTGGGTAACAGAGTATGGCTTACATAGAAGTACTTAGCCTATGCTTGGCTAATATAAATTGCGCCAAGCGCCAGCCGGTGCGCTTGTAAACTTTGTAAATCAGGCGAAATTAAAGTGAAGTAACGTTATCTACAACGCAGCCAAACACTGCTTTCTTTGCAATGAACTGGATTTATTGAAACTGTGTGAGCAGTATAACAGTTTTGTCTCATTTACAGCATTATGACTAGAAAGTTATCATCATTATCATCTAACTGACGGGCACTGTTTGTCCAACGCTAGCCTAAACAGTGTCTCTTACCACTGATCAGAAAATTATTTTTTATCTATTAATTTTTCCTGAATCATATAAACCAATAATTTCAAGTTTCCTACAGAAAAACATCTAACAAACGTATGTGTAGTAAAGGGAGTCGAATAGGGACAGAGCGAAAGCGTTTATTCTTCGCTCTATGCGTTGTGAGCACATTCAATTTGACGCAGTATACGCAAGGGTGTATAGTAGAAGGCGTTTTTTGCTCTGGGTGTCCAATAAAACGACATATTGATCGATAAATAAACATTATTAGCTTCCTCAGTCTCTTTAAAGTTTCAGAACGGCAATAATGTAATGGCAATATATTAAGTTTAATGTAAAAGTTATTTTTAATTCATTTTAAGTCGACTATACCTTAATTTCTTCCTTCATATCTTTTACTATATATAAATTTCGAAGACCAGGTTCCGGTTCCGGATCCGGTTTAAATGGACGGTTTCGGTTCCGGTAAATTTCGGTCCCGGTTATTCCCTGCCACTATATATATATTGATATCTTGGCATATATATATATATATATAGATATCTTCGTCCTCCGGTGGATAGATTTGCGCGTGGTAACTTCATGAGCATCGCCGTTGGCAAAGTACCCTTTCCACAGTGAAGGAGTTAAGCCTTGTTTGACGAGGCTTGGTGATTATGAAACAGATAACAATATGTGACAATGTCATCAGATTTGAAGCTTTGTAGCCTCGTTTATATATATATCCATGTTGCAATACAGCGCTCGTCACAATTACAGCGTGTCGCCTTACGAACGAACAGTCAGCGAACTATTGTCTATTGTGTCACATCTTGTCGTAGTAGCTGGCGCATATGATATGTAACAAAATAGTCTATAGACAACCACTAAGTACAATAGGTTATAAATTTTAAGCGTGAATGACATTTTTACAAACACGCTTGATTCAATAAACTTTCATTTCTATGCTTTCATTTTCATTTTCTTTCATTATAAATCTGAGCTCAAACATTCAGCTCAACATTTATAAAATTTTGGGCAACATTTCGCTGCTGTTGGCAATGGAGAAGTGAGGCAAGTCGCAACGCTTCAACATTTTTCAATGTTTTGCTATATAAAAGGTTGAAGAAAGAATAAAAGATATGTTTATTGGTTCTGATTGTGTTAATATGATACAAAAGTTTGAACATTGTTCACACTTCCAAATTTACCACAGATGCAAAAAATGCTTTAGATTTTGAAATGAGTGTTTCAAGGTGCGAACGCACTTCTGCCCACATATTATGACATTTTGAGCACATCGTACTGGGATTAAAAATCATAATGAGTCACTCGCTTTTAACATTAGGCTTTCGCTAAGCCTTGAAAATTAGTTTCTATACAGCCTATTAGAAGCTTCCCAAGTAATTATGGCGAGGTAACTTGAGAGAGCGGCTAACAAGAACAATGCATACTCTAGAAGGAGGAATACAGTTGCAGGCTGCGATACTTTTGCCGAGGGGAAAGACAATCAAGTCATGAAATGTTGTTGGGGGCACAGATGAAAAATCAATATAACTAAAACTAAAATGAAGTGCAACACACTCAGAATTTCTCAGGTTTTAACATTGTATTAGTTGCATTAACCGATACCTACCTGCACTAATAGCACCATTCCTTTCAGCGCCATTAGCGAAAGTAGCGCGCACAGACCGTGCGGCACCATAATTAATCCAAATGTCTTCGTTGGCGATAAACGCGACCAAGTTCGAATTCGTTGGGCAGATTTCAGGGGTCATCGGAGCACCGGGAAGCGAATATTCGTCGCCTGGAACGACTGAATGTTGGAAGACCGTTGGCACAATACAATCGCTTAGCTTATCGTCAACTGCTCTAAAACAAAACAAACACGCGACTAGATCATATTTTTAATTCTTACACATAGCACGAGAGGGGAGTCGAAATCTACGTATTTGATGTGCGACAGCGTCTTGACAATCAATCATAATTACACCACATATAGATAAAACAGTGAAATTAGAAATTGTAATATTTTACTGATGATATACAATAATATAATATATAACAAATGCTTTTTCAGTTATAACAATGTCTGTGGTTATTTCACTCACTAAAATATAGAAAACAAGCAAAACACTGAATCCCTTATGGTTTATTGCTCAAAGTATTCGCTCTTGCCTTTCTTATTTCGCTCACTAAATATCGAAAATAAGGAATACTTTGAACTCCTTTCCTACTTACTGTGCAATGTTTTCGCTCACTATATACTGGCATGTCCACAGTGGGGGGACCCCCCCTTTCCAAATCCCCCATGTTCGTGAGGTTTGCCCCCATGTCCGTCCCCCCACTCGGCCGAAACCCCCCATGTTCAAATAACTAATTCCAAAAAATTTTTATGTCTGACAATTTGTTTTTTGTTTGCAAATTGTTTTTAGACATTAATTACCACTATTTATAATGCTAAAATATCGTTTTTAGCTTGAAAATACATTCACGACAGTAACAGTGCATGAAAATATGGAAATATTTAGTATTTTTAATTTTCCCCCAGAATGAACATGGGGCCCCCGAAGTTCCCCCCAGTTTTCGTATGGCTGTGGACAGGCCAGATATATATGAAAAAGCTAGTTTTACTCACTAAAATATTAAAAACAAAATAATCAATCAAACCCCTAGTACACCTCATCTCAATTTTCATCCAGTCGCCAATTTTCTAGCATTTGTTTCACCCAGTATTGAGTAGGTTTAATACAATTGCAAAATAAAAAGTATCTTCGAACTTTAAATGAAATTTTATTTATAAATGCCGTTAATACAAATCAAAAGAATTTCGCTAACACCAAATCCAGCCGTTGAAAGCTAGAGTCAAATAACAAAACAATATACCTTGTTGATCCCTCCGTCTTGTATGATTAACGGAGGTGGTTCAAAATGTAGTTTGGTTTATACGATTGATATGAGATGTAATAATTATTTTATTGTTACTGCGATTACATTCCCACAAGACACTTCAGCCGATGTTAACAAAATGATGTTAGCCAAAAAAGGATAATAATCCACAAAATTCACATGAGTACATTTGGACAAAAAGTTTCAAGTTTAATTGTGAGCCCAGGTTAAGCTTAGGCTTAGTCTTAGACTGTCTGTGCACAATGCTTGTAAGCAAAAATTCTTGATTTAAAGGTGACATCCACGGCGCGACAAAATTCACATTTGGACAAAAAGTTTCAAGTTTAATTGTGAGCCCAGGTTAAGCTTAGGCTTAGTCTTAGACTGTCTGTGCACAATGCTTGTAAGCAAAAATTCTTGATTTAAAGGTGACATCCACGGCGCGACAAAATTCACATTTGGACAAAAAGTTTCAAGTTTAATTGTGAGCCCAGGTTAAGCTTAGGCTTAGTCTTAGACTGTCTGTGCACAATGCTTGTAAGCAAAAATTCTTGATTTAAAGGTGACATCTTGAGTAAATATGATTATTGATCCTTGTAGCACTTTTGTTCTACATATAAAATGCCCAAAATCTTGAACCTCCACTTAGTCCAAAATATCATTTTGAGCGTATCTCCTTAACTTGTTATTTTTCTTACTAAACTAGAAACGCAAAAATTATGTTTTCAACACTTTAAAAATAGTCTATTTATATGCTCTTAAGACGAAACAATATCGATTTGAGAGATTTAGAACTATATATTCCAAGAATTGAGGCTCCTTTGAATACATTTTTTGTATTGCAGTTTCTTGCTTTCATAATGATCTTTACCTTAATTTCATACTCCACTACAAACAATATTATGTTTTATTACTTACGTTAGGGTTGACAAACCCCTTTAATTGTATTATCGGCATTTATAAATAAAATTTCATTTACAATTCGCAGATACTTTTGATTTTGCATTTGCAGTTATCCAAAATAGCACTCACAACGGGATGCAACAAGCACTTGAAAACTGACAACTGACTGAAAATTCAGGGTCATGGTGTAACTTGCTGCTCATCTTGTTTTAAATATTTCAGTGAGTAAAAACAGCATTATCATCTATATAGTGAGCGAAAACTTTGAACAGTAAGTTGTAAAGGGTTTCAACGCTTTGCTTGCTGTCGATATTTTAGCGAGTGTAATAAGAAAGGGCATGGGCGAATACTTTGAGCAACAAGATTTTTTATCGTACTCTACGGACAAATACAAAAAACTTATCATATGAGATTTTTGATTTTTCCTACTTGCGAATAATTATATTCACTCAAAGTCCGTAAATCGTGAAAAAGCCAAAGTGTCAAGAAATGCGTAGTCCCATGTTGAACACGAGAATCGTTCCCCATTTTTAATGTTAAAATAAAAAATTATTTTTTATTTGACACATTGTACACATACGGTAACAAAAATAATTTGTTTGGTTAGTAAGATTTTAGCTCAAACAAACAATAGTTCGAAAACAAAAAATGTTCGCCTCCAAAAAACTTTTAAGTCCCGACATTTTTACCGAAAATGGACCAAATTTAACCGGTCTTTGGCCATAGCTCCAAACAGAGACAAGATATTTTGGATCTGTCAAGTTTCCGCACCGTCAGTCTCGAGACACATCGATTAGTGCCAAATTTAACAACGTCATAAAATATGTCATGACAAGTTAGTGTCGGGTGGAAATAGACAAAAAAGCGAAACCTAATTACAATATCTGAAATAGTTTTCGCTATACAATGGTCTCCTTTCCATGAGAGCTATCGATTGATAACTAAACCACCGATGTAAACATACTTACTGAATAACTAGGTCCAAAAACCTTTTTCTAAGCCTTCGCTAAAGCATTACACATACTAACCAAGAGTTCATGGGTTCTCCCCGAGAAGCCACAATTTATTACACCATGCCATAAACTACATCAATAATTGATTTTGCTCGAATCACAATCAATAATCCTACTCATTTAAATTTCTGATGAACTACGACAATGACTTATTGCCATCGTTTGATGGATTCAATGCCCACAGTAGCAAATCGAAAGACCGTAACATTTTAGGCTCATAAAAGAACAGAAAACTGTTGGACTGCTTTTAACTATATTATTTATAGTCACTTCGCCATACTGACTTCAAGATTTGCCACGTTATGTAAACGGTTTTCTACGAACTTTAGTCTGAGTTGAACAAGCAAAAGATTATATGGGCCCAATGTCGATACAATATCGCATGCATCACAGACGAATATACCATACGTTTAGTTCTCTGAGAAGTTTCAAGCTATAGAAGAACAATAGCACAAATGCAACCGCACAGTCAGTGCAGCGGGCTGGGGAGAGCAAAAAATAAACATACTTGAACAAAGCGCCACCGGACACAAACACAAATGTCCCAGTCGGTTCGTGATACTGGTACGACATTAGCCCAGACGTAATACATCGCGATCGTTCGCGGAGCAACTGTTCTTCTTTACTTAGTGGCTTTTTCGAAGTAGTCGACACCTGAAAACACCCACATACACAGCAAAACTGTATAACCAAAAAAGAACATTCTTTGTTAATAGTTTCAATAAACGAAATAAGTTAGGATTAACTGTCTAAACATCGAGTGAGACGAAGGATAAACTCCGGACAAAAACAGATAAATCATGTTCTTAGTTACTTGAAATATTCTGCTTGGACTCCGATATTCGCGTGCACGTACATACATATAAGCTTTGTAGCTCTGACTGCGGTTTAAAATGATGTCAACTAGTATCTGTAGTGCATGTGCACGTATATACCCATTATAATTTCAGGATTTCGAGAAAAAGCAATACCATGCCTGATCCGGAATTCGGGTAAATTTTTCTCTTTAAAACTTTCCACATTTTATACTCTAGTTGTGGTCCGAACATACTACATTTATTGTAACACTATTTTCTTTTGTTACCGATACAGTGACTACGTTCCGTTAAAACGCCTAACCACAAATTTGTTACGCCTTACCCTGCAGAACATGCGTAGGACAAAAACCTCCTCTAAATTAGCCATACCGATATAGCTCAATAGGTTGCGGAGATATTGCCGTTTTCGCGATTTTGAGTCCCATTTACTAATTACGAACCGTCTTTTCTCACAAATCCCACATCCCGAGATAGTCGCGTAGCAAAGCATTAAATACAGTCATAGAGAGGCTTATTTGTTTTATGGAATGAACACGAGTAGTCGAAATACAATGATTACAGTTGTTTTCCAGGTATTTGGACCCACATTTTCATGGGCGTGTGGTTTCGAGACGTTGAAATCATGCTTCGTGCCTAGTTGAAGTGCACGAATAGAGATTTCAGTGGCATTATAAGCTATCGCACGAATCAATCCTCCCAGCCAAAGTTGAGTTATGGGTGTCCCCTTAAAACCCCAGCAATAGACAATGTCAAAATTGTCCTCTATTTCCACTAGTAACAAAATTACTGATTTTCCATGTAACCCTATATATACCAGTATTTCTTATATTTTTCTTCTGCTTCGGGAAAAGCAATTTTTTTCCATAGACTTTTCTCTGAAAAAACGACCCAATCCAAATATAATATATATATATACATATAGCATGTACTTACACCTTGCGACAGCAACGGTTTCCAGCACAACTCTTTTATTGCATTTGGAGAGCCGGCACAGTCTCTGGGGGCAGCTGCGAAGACGGTATCGACTATCGTCGATGACAAGTCAACATATACTAATGTATGATCTTTGGCGGCTTTATCCCTCGGTCCTAGCGCATAACACCGCGTTATTTGTGCACCTGATGGAGGTTGTTGTGAGCTACAGTCGCTGAGTTGAGCGTTTGTAAAAGATCTAAAAAAACATTATGAAAATGAAAATTCCCGCTGAGGGTGGGGTCCATTTTCCAAACTCTTCGGCCTAGAGTTGGAAAGTTGGCGTCCCAACAATCGGTCATTTTCTAACGTGACTAAATGCTAAATTTTCAAACGTGCTAGCAAATTAGACGGCACCAGAGAGATGAAAGCATGAGTGATCCTGGCTCGGGCTGAAGCAATACGTCATGGCGGAAGATGCTAGGCTCTCTGTCTGAAAACTGAGCCATTAGGTCTTTATGTTTGCCGTATGAGATCAACTGCTCGCCTAAAGCCTTCTTCGGAAAAAGTTCTTTAGAATCGGTTTAGTATAGTTAACAGCATCCTTGCTTCCGAAGTAAGCGATTCGAAGTTATAAAATCTGTCAATTTTTAGTTTGTCAATAGTGGTAGCAGTGCATGGATAAAATCATATGCTTGATATAGTGTTGCGTTTAATAATCTGATGTATATCAATCGATTTCGACAATTAATCGAATTTATAACTTGTAACTCGAAGGCGACGGTGAAACGGAGCGAGAGTGGTTTCATTAAGTGGTAGTTTTGCGTAATCACTTCTAACAGGCTTTGTGAAATCCTAAAACCTCGCGGACCGTAAACCCATCAAACCTGGAGTCGCACAAAATATCAAAACAAGTCACACGTGGTAGTCTCTATATAACCGAACCAATGTATCTGGCAGGCCTAAAACTAAAGGCGTGTTCACACGCTCAAACTTTTTGCTTAAATTTTGAGCTCAAATTTTGATCAAAATTTGAAAGCATCTTTTTTGTATTTTTTGCAAGTTTGAACGTGTGAACACAGCTCAAACTTTTCATGAATATTCCTGTAGCCAATCATGGACGAGATGTATTACCTGAAAAAGTTTGAGCTCAAATTTTGATATCAAATTTTGAAATGTAGCAATTTTTATTTAAAAATCATAGTCAAATTCTGATCAAAATTTGATAAAATTTTGAGCTCAAATTTTGAGCAAAAAGTTTGAGCGTGTGAACACGCCTTTATACGTATATAGATCATTTTTGATGCCATGTACGCAATACGTAATCAAACTACTGATAGACAGACTGCATTTTTGGTAATCGGGTTCACTGGCCCTACATCCATTGAAAACATCTGAAAAGGTATGAAATATTCGTCCCGGATTATATATAATCTAACCATCGTGTATAGATAGATAAAAACTGTATATATAAACCATTCTTGACGGATTCTTGCACGACATGCAATAAATAACTAATCAAATGAAAACTCATTACATTTTGCAAATCGGGTTCATCGATCGTAAACCCCTTGAAACTCAATGAAAAACAATAATGCAGTCAAGTTGGACTCAAATAAACAAAACCGTCGCATTAAGCGTGCTTTATAACCGAATAGACACTCGTTGTAAGCCAAAAAAGCTAGAACATGCCGAAATTTGAAAAATCGTTACATATTGTAGTCACTTTGTTGTACGGTAAAAAACAGCTAGAACATGCCGAAATTTGAAAAATCGTTACATTTTTCTGGCAAAGGTCAACATGCCATATTCGGGCCCACACCTGCCCAGCCCCGTGAGTGGTCCCACAAAAAAGCAGTGGCCAACAAATTTGTAATTTCGATGATCTGATTCTGTGATTGGTCGTAAACATTTATCGATGCAAAGCGTGTATCGCAGATATGAGCTGCGAATGAGTGGTACCTGCATGACCAAATCTTGCAAACAACCCTTAAAAACCTGTTTTTGTAATTTAAATCCCAAGACGGGGTCGGAGCTATTCGCGTTCAACTAAAGGGCACATCCTCATCACCTCTGCTATAGAATAAAAAAATTATCGAAATCTATCCACCCGAAGAAACAGTCAAAACCGAAATTTTCTGTTTTCCCACTAGCGCCCTCAACAGAAACCGCGCTCGCTGGGTTTCAATTACCGGAAGGTAGAAGAGATGCACCACCTACTGATAAGTAACCCATAGTCCCTACAGGGACTTGAATTGCGAACCCCGGTGATTTATATAAACAGTTTATAATGAAAACTTGATATAACAATTAAAAACGAGAAACTATCTTTATCATAAATTATGTGACATCGACAGCTCTCTAAAGTTTACAATTTCTCGCACATGTTGTCGGTGCAGGGGAGGTAGCCCTGCGACGGTTTCATGACGGTTGGTAAGTGTTACCCTCGACGTATTAAGATACTTCGGTGTGCTCTATTTGTAGCTATCGACACGTGATGACAGACTTTTAATATCATCATCAACTCAGCAATGCATAAAGTATATATATACTTTTACCAGCCGTACGAATATTTTCAGGAAATAAAACAGCGTTTTAGCATTAGAAATAGCAGTAAAAGTACCTAGCTTATAGAAAATAAAGATTTATAATCAAGGGTTTATTTTAACATTATGAGTTACGGGTGAGTGGGTAGGGCTCAGATATGGGAAAAATTAGACGAACATGACGGATCTGGAAAGAAGTGGTAGCCCGATAGCGGACAAGCCAGTTAACATTCACATGTATTGATATATATATATAGTTAGCTACAACAACACTATACTCCACGAA